>JANHFL010004448.1:251768-264278 GCA_032468155.1 Oxyrhabdium leporinum
ACAATGAATTACAAACAGATACTCCTGGTAGCAATTTATGCACCAAATAGTAAACAAGAGGACTTTTATAGTAAACTCCATAAGAAAATAGGAGTATGAAATTATTTGTTTAGTGGGAGATTTCAATGCAATTGTAGATGCAGAACTAGATTATAAAACTACGAAAGTGAACAAAAAAGCAAAGAAAACCCTTCCAAAGACTTTTTTTTTAAATGCCTGAAGAATTAGGCATCCAAGATGTATGGCGAGAGATACATCCTAAGGAAAATCAATACTCATTCTATTCAAACAGGCATATGTCTTGACAAAGAATGGCATATGGATGTCAGCTGAACTGAAATCTAATGTACAAGAATTGAATATAGAAATAAGTAATTGGGCAGACCATAATCCAACAAAAGTTACATGGAAAGGACAAAAAAAGAAAATTAAGATGGATGTTGAATCAATTAATATTAAAAGATAAGGAATTTATTCAATTCATGGAAAAAGAATTCTATTTTTTTCTTCAAAGAGAATAGAAAAGAAGAGATCTCACTACAAAATGCATGGGATACAGCCAAGGCATGTATTAGAGGTTTAGTCATAAGTTATATGGGAAAGAAAAATAATAATAAGAAACAAAATCAAAAGATATTAGAAGAAGAGTATAAGAGACTAGAGACAGAACTACAAAAAGAACCACAAAGAATTTAAAAAGTCAAATAAAACACAAGTTTACAATAGATAAAGAAGAATTACCACAAAAAATTAAAATGCTAAACAAATTTATGTCAGCATTCCAAATAACCAACTCCAACCCAATAAACTCTGAGACAAACAGTTCCTCAAAGTTCCATTTCATTTGAGTTGTCATATTGTCACATCTGGAAAAACCCGAATCTGAGAGTTCCAGGTTTTCCCTTCCCAAAAGAGAATTCAAAGATCCATCCCCTGCATCCATCAGTCCATCACATGGACCAATCAAATCTTCTTCCCCACTGAAGACATCCCCTCCAGGTGCAGGGCAACATGTCCTTGACTCTCTGAGAAATAATGTTGTTGTGTCTATTCTTCTACCCCACTATGAGATCCGCCCTCCCAAATTCCCAGGCACCAAATGTGGCAGCCTCAAAGCTCCCAAGTAAAAGATGGCTTCCAAGGCTGACAACTACAGTGACTTTGACTAAATCATATTTACCAACTAATTTTTAAGTAATCACGAACAAGAGTGGTCAGCTTTAGATCCCTAATGGTCTTCATACTCTTCATACCACAAGCTGGGGACAAATGCCTATTTTCTATGTGAACTGCTCTCCCATACAAATTGTGACCTCTGCACCAAAGTTTTATGTCATTTCTTAGTCAAGGTTTATGTGACGATCCTCTTCCATAGCCCTTTCTTGATACTTTTTTAGTCAGCCACTCTGGCAAGAGTAATACTCCTGCCTCCCAAACAAGGCTACAAACATTCATTTGCATCCACCACAATTAAATTATTTTTTTTATTATTTTACTCTAGCAACAGCTTATTCAGATTACATCTGCAACTTCCAAAGGATTCAAATGTACTGTATGCAAATTTTGCCTGATACCTCCCCCTGCATTCCCTATCCTTAGTTCCTCTGATTAGTTCCCTAAGCTGCCCAATCAACATCTGAGGTCCCCACCCCATGCAAAATTCAAAGTAACCAACGGAGGCCTGATTGTAAGGCTAACTTTGATTTGAGGATAGATATGTCCATGTAGAACTTCATAGACATTTTCTTTCTCCTTAAAGCAGGCATGTCCAATCCATAGCCTGCGTGCTGCAGGTGGCCTTGGACAGCTAGTAATGCAGCCCCACAAGATAATAAAAAATTAAAGGAAGTTTGTTATTTTATACACATTAACTAGATTAGATATTTTATATGCAACCCAATATAATTCCTCCCACTCACTCAATGTGGCCCAGGCAAGTCAAAAAATTGGACAATCGTGCTCTAGAGCATTTCATGAAAATGTGCCATTTTATTTTATTATTTTGTTTTTCATCAGGCTACAATAGTATTGTTTGAAGTTCAGGAATGATTCATTAGGGCCCAAAATTCCCAGAAGCTTTTTGAATCAGGACAAGTAACTTAAAGCCATTGATCAATCTCAGTGAATATAAATCTGCCACCAATTCATCAGATTCTGACGTTAGCCCGAGTCAGAGCCCAGTCCTACATTAGATATATTATGTGCAGTTTCAAATTAATGCTATATTAAAAATTAAAGTGACCTTAAAGAATAGGGAATGAGGAATAACTGTTCCTAAAAAGCATGAAATACAAAATATATTGTGCTTTGATGAAAATGGAAAAGGGTCATCTGGGGAAGATGGGAAAGAAACAGATAAGGTTGCCTTAAGAAATGGATCTCAATGTTTGAGACTGCAATGCTATTTGAAATCAGACTGAAAGAGAACTCTAAAAAAGAACCACTGCTTACTGGTGCAAACAGTGGACTCAGACCTGTCGAAAGTAAAATACTGTGAAGATTCAAGGGACACAAAAATTGATATTGGTAACACGAACAAAGATAAGGAAATACTGGTTAAACATACTTTTGCTACATTGCAGGGGAAACCCATTGATCAGATCTTCCAGAAATAGAACAGCTACATCCTGGAGCAAACAAATCACGGGTCTGTATTTCAAGCTGCAGCATGCTGGCCATTGATATCAGCAAGTCTCCATCACAAAGTCCCAATAGTAGCTCCTCCCAGACTATAGATTTCCCTGCCTGGCAAGAAAGAGAGACGCCACCATAAATGACTAAGAGTGAGTGGAGAGCCTTGCTCCAGGTAAAGTATTTGGACATGTCCACCAAGCCTGAGAAAAGCAGCTTGCATGAGAGGACATGATACAACCTGCTATAGGAATTGTATTGAAACTCCCAAGCATGTCAGAACAGGAGATCATCAGAGCAGTGACTGGTGAAAATTAGTTTGGAAGGAAAAAAAGGAATGCTATGTCAAAGAAGACTGGGGGAGGGGGAGCATAATCAGGGTATGAGCAAAGAAAGTTTGGGTGCAGCCATCAGTTGGATCTGGCCTTTTGCCAAAATACATATATGTTAATTGAACAATCCTGTTCCGCCACTTTCTGAAGGAAGTAACAAAAGACTGAAGCGTGCAAGGTTGAGTGTGTGTGTGTGTGTGTGTGTGTGTGTGTGTGTGTACGTGTGTGTACTGGAGAGTGGGGGGAATTAAGAATGCACCACTGGCAGGGTGGAACGATCTTCAGATCCAGTTTTCACATTATGAAATGCTGGATTGGTCTGGAATGTTCCAGAACTTGGCTCCAAGCATTCTCAACGATGAAGTGACTCATTTTGCAATATCTTCTGAATGTATTATGCTTTGAATTATACTGACAGAAAATGACTTTTATTACCAACCATTTACTTAGTACGTGCAACAAGCATTTGAGTCTTTGTACCACTGAGCATCAAGTCCATGGTAGTCATTTTACATAAAAGGAATGAGGTCTTCAAAGAGATCCCTTGTGCAAAATTATCCATTGAGTTCACCACTGAGCAGAAACCTCAATCCAAGTTTCAAATCACTCATATTACTTTGGTCCTTTAGATAATTTCACCAAGAGGGACAGAAACAACTATACAAAAAACTCTTATGAAAAATTAAAAACTTATGAAAGCATAATTCATAAACCGATCAACAGATTTCATGGAAAAAGCAAGTAAGAAACCACAAACACCACATGAGTTTGGAGTCAATATATTTTTCATGATACAAGATATAATCTTCCCACTTTCTTTGCAATGTACGGTATATGGAAGGCACACTTTCCCCCATTTTTTCATGAGTTTGACATGACACTTTCTTCTGATCATTTAAGAACATGCTGGCTTGTGAGAAGAGGGGTGGGAGAGACAGATCTGATTCCTTTCAGGTAACTTAGATTCATGCAGTCATCCCACGGTGACTTCATGTGCAAACTAAGTCCTTTAATCAAAACTAGACTTCTAATTCAGCATAATGATGTAGCATAAAAGAATGGGTATTTAAAATGTGGAGACAAGGAAGGAAGAGGAGGAAGAAGAAAGAAGTAGTTTCCTCTGGCACAAAGATGAGAAGGGCTTAGTCTGAGCTAAGTCTCGGGTGTACTTAAGCTTTACGCAAATTAAATTCAGGAGAAACGATTCTTTAGATAACAGAGAACAAGAATTTTGCTCCATCCCAGACAATCCCACCTAAAACATACAGTTACCTTACTCTGAATCACATCTCTCTCTATATGCCATTTCAGATAGAAGTCCTATCCAGCTATGTGAGGAGATGCCATTGAAACAACAACTGTGAGATAACATTTACATACTAAGTAGGCATTTCGAAATATAAGTCAAGCAGCGATCCTTCTTTAGTGTATTAATCATGTATATACATGAAGTTCTCTGCATAAATGATTTCAATCAATCCTTAACATAAACTAATCCTTAATACAAACACAGGCTGTAAGGCAACCATACGTCACATATTGGGTTTGGATTGAGAAAATACATTTAATTATGTCTGTGTGTGTTTAAAAGAATTCTAGAGTGTCTTTTCCACAGCTTAGGACTAAGCATAAAGAATGTAAGTGTAAGTGCTATTGCTATCCCTTAGGATAATAGACCACTCTGAACTACATGGACAATAGGTGGGCTTACCTACTATAAGACATGTTGCTAAATTGAACTCATTTGAGGGTTTGCAGGAAAGTAGACAGGTTCTAAGGGAGTCTTCTGCAACTTGATGCCATTCAGTTCAGCTGGCTGTGGCAGCAGAAGTATCTGAAAGGTGTTACACTAAAAACTTTGGGATTATACAGTGCTGAATTAGATCCAAAAACACACTTTTGCAAGTAGTACAATATAGGCAACATATTGGCATGTAAATGGTGGCTTTGCTAAAGCATACTTCATAAAGTCTATCCCAGCTCCTATAACTGTTCATGAGCATAAATATCACTACCCAGAGACCAAAGTCTGAACTCACAATTGGCATATTGTCTAAGAAGTGTTTTTTTTTTGGGGGGGGTGCTAAGTGAATATTCTAAATCAGATTTGCCTGGCTCTGATTTTTATGGTTTCTACATAATAAATATGTGAGAGCATGTGTGTCAGTTCAACCAGCAAGTAAGTTTTTAGCTGTTGTGCAGAAAGCAATTCAGGACATGCACGAAAGGGAATAATCCTTCCAACTGAAACTGTGAAGTGAAACTAATTGAAATACCTATTTGTCTAGAGCTCTGAATGTATATGAAAAATGCCCATGGCAGAACCTCTAAAGGCACAAGGATGTTGGTTCAGCACAGTAGTGACTCAGAGAAAACAATCATACAGGCATGGGATAATGAGAGGTGGTGAATTTGTTGACTTGGACAAATGGGTAATGATAGTGAGGCAGCTTTTAAGTTCTTCATTTCCTAGCATTAGAGCTCTGTGAAACTCAAAAGCTCTTATTTATCATAAACTAGAGAAAAGGTATCAGCATCTCTCCCATTTTTTCTCTCTGTATTTGTCTTAGTAAGCAAGACCTTGGCTACACAAGCAATATTGTGTGATTATTGTTTGAGATACCTGAATATTTTTCTGGATGACATTTAATGAGATAATGATCATCCTGAGACCATCAAATTAACATGCCCAAATATAGCAAGCTTAAATAAGAATTTAGAGGGACAACGTCAGATCAACCAGAAGACTGAGAATTATATGAAGTTCTCCTAAACTTTGGATATATGAGTGAAGCAAAGCCAATGGATACCCCTAGTTTTTTATGGTTATTTTACATCATTTCAATTTTAAAGCTGGTAATATGTTCTGAAAAGGCATCATTTCAATATCTGAAAAGAAAAGTTCAATAGTTGACACCGATAAAGAGAAATTTAGGATAGCATGGGAAAGAATCATGTGACAATGGATATATAGATCAAGTTTTTTTATGAAAACGTCCTGTGAATGGAATTTATTATTTTAGAAGCCCCAAATATATATCTATTGAGAGGAATTTGGACTCCAAGGAGTCAACTACAAAAGGGTCCGCTTTAGAGGGCCTTCAAGAAAAGGCAAGATGGCACCTTGTGGCAGTCCAATCAAAGTTCCATCCCTTTGTATACACATGTAATGTTGATGACAGCAATTGTGCTACCATCATTCCCTTCTTGTCTATTATTACACACATATATACACACAGTGCATATAGGGGTAAAATTTCCATTTTTTTTCTCCAAATTTCTTTATTTTCTTGGTATCGGCTTTTGTAAGGTTTGTTTGCTTGTTTTCTTGTTTAAAAGATTTGTAAGGCTGTCTCAGAGAACAACTTTGAGCACTTTACAGCACCCTCTGGGCAATTTACCAAGTTCAGCATATTGCCCCCAACAATCTGGGCCCCCATTTTATCAACCTTGAAAGGATGGAAAGCTGGGTCAACCTTGAGCCTGTCAGGATCAAACACCAGGCTGTGGGCAGAGCTAGCCTGCAATACTGCATTCTAACCTCTGTGCCACCATATTTAAGAAAAGGGGCCTGGGTATGCTGCCCTGGTGAGGTGTGCAAATACTGATAGAGGCCATCTCTCAGGTTGTGGTGAGGTATCATCAGTGTGTAGAAATAGGAATTCATCAGTTGACATGATGGCAAAAATTGGTCTCCCTTGTTCATAACCTGTCCAAAATAGTTTATCCTGCCTTCTTTATGCATTTCACAAGACTTCTCCTGGGAAGCCTTACATGAAATAAATCCAGACAGATCTTACTTTACTTGAAAGATGCCATCTTGTTCTAGATGGCATTGAGCCCTAGGTAGTTTCTGAAACAACAAGTCATTTTTAGCAAGGCACCGACATTAGAAACAAAGACCTTACCCTTTCCATCACACTGTTTAAGGAATTTGCATACAGTAAGTGCTTCATCAGATGGCAAAACTTTCTCTCTTAGTCTGCAAGGCAAATGGTTTTCCTTTACATAAGTTGGTAAAAATATGGTTCAGGAAAAGAAATGGAGCACCTCAGGGACTAAAAATAACCAGAGGAAAAAGGTTGGGGGATAAGCCAATTGGAGGTTCATTTTTCATAACAGAAAAGGAAGGAAAGAAGGTTAGGCAAACTTCAAAGTAGTTGAAAAATGAGGCTTCTGAACAAACATGAGAAAGAATCTAGTACTTTAAAAGGACTGAATTTCAGGTGAAGCAATAAAAAAACAACAAACAACCAGAAATCTGCTCCAGAAGAGAGGTTCCAGAGTACTTAAAGAATTAAGCTAAATGAAAAATGTGAAAGCCGTGGGTTTTTTTGAAGAAAGTAGTTGCCAAAGGGTAATTTAAAGCATACAGCCAGAAAGATGCCCAAAATATGTTTTAACCCACAGATCTTTCAGAAGAGTAGGTGTTAGGATTGGACTGGATCTGTTTTTTCCCCGTGGAATTGTCTCAGCTGAGCAATTTGCAACCATCATTATGATACTTAGCAGTTGGACAATAACTTGGGAATTAGCTACATATGTGTATGCATTTGCAGCTCCATGGGAGCATAACTAAAGGAAGCATATACTGTAAGTAATTGGGCTCCAATCCCTCTGCAGTTCTTGGAAATTTATTCCCATTTCTGGAAGCCATCCAAGCATCTAGTGTGTGCTTTGTTTTGTTTCTGGAACAAAATAAGATTACTGAGGCAAAGAGCCAGAGAAAATTGCAAGGCATGCTTACATGTGAGAAGAGCCAGTAAGATGAGAGCTGTTGTCTTTGAAATGGTCATGTCGAGATTCTTATTATTGGTTTGTAAAATTTGAACTTGCATTTGTTTTCTCCTCTGTCTGGAAATTAACATCCCTATAACTAATTTCCAGACTTATCCTTGTATAAGCAATTACAGGGAGTCCTCAACTTACAACAGTTCACTTAGCGAATATTCAAAGTTACAATGGCACTGAAAAAAGTGACTTATGACCATTTTTCACACTTATGACTGTTGGTCATGGTATTTACATTTGGATGCTTGACAACTGACTCACATTTATGACAATTGCAGTGAACTGAGGTCATGTGATCCCCTTTTGTAACCTTCTAACAGGCAAAGTCAATGTGGAAACCAGATTCATTTAATAACCAACCGTGCTTCTAATTTAATAACTACAGTGATTCACTTAACAAAACTGGCAAGAAAAGTTGTAAAATGGGGCAAAATTCACTTAATGCATTTCTCACTTAGCAACATAAATTTTGGGCTCTATTGTGGCTGTAAGTTGAGGACTATCTGTATTACTGATGCAAGCTCTGAAATAACAAAAATTATATTAGGAAATGATAATAAAATAAATTACTGTATCAATTAATCTATGAAAAAATCAAACTTAACATTGATAAAAATTAGATCCTAATAGGAAATAGATATTTGGAATAGAGGAAAAGGAATCACAGGACAAAAAAAGATTTTCTATAAACAGATCGGTCTATCAAGCTTTCACAGACATATCTTTGTAGTTTTCTTAGCAAGTTTGCTGCTGCCTTCTTCCAAATCCTCCTCCTCCCATCCCAGTCCAGTCAACAATGCTAGTATTTCCTGGACTCCTTATCCAAATACAAGCCAGGCCCAACACTATTTTATGTTTCGGGATCACTGTAGGTTAGCTAGATGCTGCAGTAACATATTTAGCTGCAGTGCAGGAACGAAATATCTGGATCAGGCTTATATTAAGTCACCTAAAGACAATGCTATTACTACTACACCCAGCAATTCATGTTGAGGCATGTGCACATAGGGTCACAATCTTAGTTTTAAGATGACCTTATAAGAATATGCTCATAACTCAGGTTGTCTCATGTGAACGTTTGTTTAGGAACCTTTTGGGACACTCATATTTTGCAACACTTATGAACAACAGCAAGCTTTACCAAGGCAGAGCAGAGCTTACAATCAGACGTACGTCCAGACAAATTATTATCATAATGATGCAACTTGTTTGAATGAGACCCACAATAGATCAGCAGATTTGTCCCCTGCATTCATCTCCCTCTTTCTCAGTCAGTGAAGCCCATCTATTTTTGGAGCTAAGTCCTGCTCTGAGGAACGATCACTTCTTTTGGTGGGGGTGGGGGGGTGTTGCTTCAGATATTTACCGAAGCCCTTGGAATGCAAGGTTACTGACCTCCACGTGGGCCCACACCTACATTCCAGCACACAGAGTGTGCCCTCCGGCAAATTGGATAAAAGAACCTGCTTGCAATTGGGCGTTTCCATTATACTAAGTGTTTGGATACATAGCTGGAGGCTTCATTTTAAAAAAGGAGAAGAAGAAAAGAAAGCAATGTAAAAGTACACACAGCGATGACACCACTTTAGTTCTTATTAGCCATTGTGAAATGTTTAACCCTTCGAGGCATAGTGGCAAGAAGAAGAGCAGAGGCATTAATTTTCTGAGGGAGTGGCCTGCAGTCGTTCCCTACTTTTTGATCTTGCCTGATACGGAATCTGCCCCTTCCAAGCCATGTCTATAGTTTGGGTTCCAGGAAATGAGTTTAAAAGCAGAATTCAAACAAAAAACCAACCTGCAGATAATGGATGCTCTGAAATTAATTTTCTCAACTTAATGCCATAGTCTGGATCACGCGTCCTCTGATGTTGGCGTATCAAAGAGTAATGGTACAGAAGTGGAAGTGGAACATTTCCTGGCATTCAGTTCATGTCCTAGTCTCCAGTTTTTGAAAACTGGCAATCAATATTTAGATATGGAATGATGATTCATCTCTCTACTGTTTGGAAAGATTTGATTGTTCCTTTGGAAACTGAAATATGGAATATCCATGGACTGAATGGTCAGAGCCCTAAATCTTCACCTTAGAAGCTGCTAATGATGCACTGAAAAATCATTGTTGATATCTATAAACTTTACTAATTGTAACAAGCTAGTGCTGGTGCCACTTACTCTTGTTTTCAGGATTGCTGTCCATGGCCCTGAAGCGTATTGGCCTTGAACTTCAATTTACTGTAGGGATCTAAGATCTGTCCAAGGTCCTGACCTCTTACATTCAGTATGTGGTTAGGAAATCCTGGCCTTATTTCCTCAAATCTTCTTGGGACTGGTGTAAAACAATGTGTGTTATTCTCTATATTTGCAATCCCAATCTCATTTATATGGGAATACACTGTACCTTCCTGGATTATATGGTGTTTAGTCAAACATGTTTTTGATTGACACACACACACAGAGGGATACACAGACCAGTGAAAATATGTTGATATGCACATTCAGTTTCAACTGAATACTATTTCTACTCTAACCAATTCCAACAAATATCTTCCAAAATTGTGAGATACCAGACTGGTCCCAAGGGCAAAATACTGCAAGACCTATTGTACAATTCATTCAAATTGATGCTTAGGAACTGTTAGTCATGACATGCTTCTTGAAATTGGCTATCTCTGCTACAATGTAGGAATCCCCACTGTGCTCATAGAGTTTGCCTTGAGCAATTTGAAACAGAGCTGTGGTCACATCTCTTTTGTTATCATTTCCATACACTCTACCTGCACTGGTTCTCTGATTATAAAGTTGCTCATCAATTCAGGAATTTTCACAATATTTCAGGCAAACATTTCTAGTTTATTAAGTGGAGTACACAATCCAGTAGAACATCCTTGCTACATATTATTTTACTGGTAATGAAAATGGGCATGTGATGAAGTGTTTTTTGTAGAATCATCATTGAAATTCACTGTGGGAGCAGTCCTAGTATGACCCATGAAAGACCTATTCTGAAATGTTGAACCATATTCTTAACTTTTGCTATGATTTTTTTTATTTATTTGTTTATCTTATTAGTTATTTGTACAACACTTTTTTATTTCTACAAATAACTCAAGGCAGAGAATATATGCACCTTCCTTCTCCTATTTTCCCCAGAACAGCAACCCGTGAGGTGAGGTGAAATGAGCTGAGGTGAGGTGGATGGAGAGAGGGAGAGTGGTTGACCCACGATTTTCCCCAACATTCTTGACAAATTCATAGGTGTATTGCTGTATTTCTTTTTTATTAATAAAGCTGTAAATGGCCTGGTGTCTGCATGAGTTAGAAACTTCATATATAATGATTGAAGAAAACAGCCCAGTATGTAGCATTTCCTAAGGGATTAATCAAACTGTTTTGTAGAGAAATACTATCTGTACAGCTGCAAAAAGTAATGATTGTAATGAATAACTAGGTTTAGAATTAAGGAGAGTGATTATATATGTGTGCAAATGTGCTTTATGAAAGATGGCACAGCAATCTGGGCTATGGCACAACCTAGGGAAAGCAGAACTGAAATTTCTCCAAATACACACTGACACATCCTGATGAAAACTGCATATGTACCAAGAAGAGCAACATATTTGACAAGTCAAACATCCCAGATTCAGTTCCTGGCACCTCCAGCCAGAAGGACCAGGTGATGAAGAGGAGCTGGAGTACCACTCAGTGGAGAACCACTGACACAACCTATAAGGTAATACTAAGCTAAGTAGACACATCCTGCATTCCCATAAATGAAGAGCAAAGAAGGGGAAAGAGCAGCACCCAATCCCTGTTCTTCTGACCCACGGAACCTGCTCCAACCCCTGCTGAATTTCAATAGTACAATTTCCCCAAATCAGCTGCAGTATCCTGTTGTTTTTAAAGAGAACACAAGTAAAATGCTATGTAAGGCTTAGAATATATTTAATTTTCTCGTAACCCAATATTCCTCCCCATCCCAAAAATGTAAAACTCTATACAGATGACATGGCACTCTTCAGCCTGCATCATCCTGACATTCACTCGCTTCCAAAAAATTTTTTAAAAGTCATCAAAAGTCATCTCCCCTTTCAGATGCTGACAATGAGAACTACTGAGACAGACTACATCACAGGGGGCTAATCTGCCCATGTACATATATAATACCCGTGAAGTTGGGCTGGAAACCAGCACAGAATAAAGCAATTCTCATCCTTGGGCTGAAAGACAGCTAGAGATACATCAGAAGGAACTCTGACCCACTAGCAAATAATGGAAGCTTTTTTCCTATTTGGTGTAACAGGCCTTGTATCATACAGTATATGCCTCCACATAGCTATATTGTATGGGCAGGATTTCAAGTGATTTGTCTACAAATGGCTTATCCAGAACTTTCAGTACTTTTGAGTGTACAGGCACTTATCATTAAGTCATAGTTGTCAATTAAGATAAATAATAATGTCATAAACCTCTATGCAAACTGAAGGGGGAGCACACACATATTTTCTTCCGCTAGTTTTCTATTTTTTTTTAAAGAAAGGAAATAAATGTTTGTACATTTTTATAGCCCCAAAGATACAAACTGTTTTATTGACAAACGGAATGGAAATCTTGTTCATTCTGAATCATACAGCTTTCAACCAGTAAAATTCATTTGGTACTAAGGATCTCTATTTGTATAGTCTAAGATAGATAGATAGATAGATAGATAGATAGATAGATAGATAGATAGATAGATAGATAGATAGATAGATAGATA
>JANHFL010004448.1:302819-320685 GCA_032468155.1 Oxyrhabdium leporinum
CTATCTATCTATCTATCTATCTATCTATCTATCTATCTATCTATCTATCTATCTATCTATCTATCTATCTATTCTTGCTATTTTTATAACTCAAGGCAGCAAGCATACATAATCCTCCTATTTATCCCACAATAGCAATAGCAATAGCACTTATATACCACTTCATAGTGCTTTTACAGCCCTCTCTAAACGTCAGCCTATTGCCCCCAACAATCTGGGTCCTCATTTTACCGACCTTGGAAGGATGGAAGGATGAGTCAACCTTGAGCCTGGTGAGATTCGAACTACCAAATTGCAGGAAGTCGACAGCCAGCAGTCAGCAGAAGTAGCCTGCAGTACTGCACTCTAATCACTGTGCCACCAAGCACTCAAACCAATCCACCACCAAACAACCCTTTCTGATGGGTTGGGCTGAGAGAGTGACTGACCCAAAGTTACCCAGCCAACTTTCATACCTAAGGTGGGACTAGAACTCACAGTCTCCTGGTTTCTAGCCTGGTGCCTTAAACACTAGAACAAACTGGCTCTATGTGATGACTCTTGTGCTAGTTTGTTGGTGTTGATTTTTATTGAAACCCGAATAAGCATTCTTTTTCCATGCCCTATACTAAGTTTTTGTTGACTCTGATAGAAATTTGGCCCATGTATGGATGTATACATATGATTTATATCTCAGCCAGATGGAAAAAATACTAAGGCGATAATTACTTTTTGAGAAAGCAGAAGCTTGCTTAATAAGCAAACTGCCACCAATGGAATACACTCTGTGCCTTTGTGTATTTCTGGCATATTTCAGCTACATAGTGATTCAAATTGTGAAAAGATAGCCATTCATATATGTGACATCGATTATTCTGTAAGAGGATAGCCAGTTAATTGCTGGAAATATGGAGATATGAATTCAATATCCAGGGGACATAAAGTCAATAGAACAATACACCTGCAACCAGATGAGAGAGAGGTGCGCTGATCATGGTCACCAGGAGTGACCCAGAAATTGGAATTCTATGGATTTGGATGATACTCTTCTCTGAAACACCAGCTTTGTAATTTGGGTTCTGATCCACATTTGACCTTGATCTGGGAAGTCGAACCCGACACAACCTCTGGCCCGGATATATATAAAAAATGTTCCATCTGAATAACTGTTCCATTTAATCCAACTTGCACTTCTGGAACCTACATCTCATGTATGTTTTCTTTGAATTACGACCCATTACTGGTCACTTCCGTGACATACTCAGTTTGTTTTCATTCCAATAATATAAAGCTAGTTGACAAGTGTCCTCTTCTGGAATGCTACAGTTTTCACTTCCATAACAGAAGTCAATCTGTCCTGATCAGCACTTACGCTCCTATAATGACCAACCTGGGCAAAATGAAAAACAAGTTCTATGAAGAACTAGATGCCCTACTAACAAGCTGATCACATTCAGCAATTTTAGTGCAAGAGTAGGGTGTGAGTCTGCAGCCAGGCAGGGAGTTTTGGGGAAATATGGACGGGCAAGTGTAACAGTAACTGCCTACTCTTACTACAGACCTGTGCAGTATACTGCCTCCTCATCACCAACACAACTTTACTGCCTGCCTATCTGTAGTAAGATTTCCTGTATGCACCTCTGCTCTAAGCATCTTGTTGACTATGTCACTGGCAGCAGAGAAGACATGCAGGATGTCAAAGTAACCAAGACCAAGCGTGGTGTTGACTATTGGACAGGTCACAGGCTCACATTGTCTCCGAAAAGAAACTATGCATTACATCCAAGAGGCAACTACAATGAACCAAGGCCATAGAAAGAATCGGTGTGGCAGACTTCAGCACCAGCTGAAGACTTTGAAACCAAGCTTGGTGACCTATACCTTGTTGGAAGTGCTGAGGCACACACTGGATACACTTCAGGAATGCTGACCATTCATCTGCACTGCTAAGACCTTCTACCAGCATGACAATGAGGAGATAGTGGCTCTACTGTTGAAAAGCACCACCTTCATCATGTCCATCAGAATAACTTTTCATTAGTTGCCAAGAAAAATGCCTTTACCAGTGCTTGCAGGACAGTCTAGAATAAACCCTGTAAAATGCAAGATGCCTGGCTAAGTGCCAATGCAGACAAAATACAGGGATACACAGACAGTAATGACTTAAAGTGGTTCTGAGAATCTCCTTAATACCATTTACAGTCCTGGATCTTAGTTTTTCAGAGTTCCCCCCTCCTGAGTACAGAAGTTACAATTCTCATTACAGAGAAGTCTTGAGATTCTACAGAAATGGATTAAACCCTTAAAAGCATCCTCAACCAACCATCATCTATTAATGATGAGGTAATAGGCAGGATTCCCCAGGTCAACATCAACAGCCTTGGATAGATAGTAGCTTGTCGTAGCTGAAGTTACAGACCACTGGCTTTATAGATCTCTGCTGGTATAGCATCTGCCCTGGAGCTCTGCCGCTATTCAGTGGCAAAGTTCCATACCAATGGCAGATGCCATACTTGAGATCTACAAAAATAGTGGTCCTTTACGAGAAAGTGATCAAATTGCTCCAGTCTTTCCAGAAGCAAGAATCCATTCCTCAGGAATTTAAAGATGCATATACTTCTACCAAAGGAAGGGCAATTAGCAAGTATGTGACAACTACTGAAGAATCCCGCTGCTCTCCTTTGCAGAAAAAAACAACTTTGTAAGAGTCTTGCTAAATCATTTGGTCGCTCATCTAGGGATGGGCCTCCTGCCAGACTCATAGTGTGGCTTCCATAAAGGTAACAGAACTACTGACATTATTTTTGCTGCACACTTTCAGAAGTATCAGGAGCAGAATTGAGAACTTTACGTCTTTTTTTGATCTCCTTTGACCCTGTTACAAGATCATGCTGAAGTTCAGCTGCCATTCATTTAGATGGTATGATAGTTCTATGATGACATGACGGGTGCTGGATGAGGGGGAATCGCTTAAGAAATTTACACTCATTAATAGCATCAAACAAGGTTGGGTGCTTGCACCCACCTGGTTCAGCACAATGTTTACTGCCATATTGAATAATGTCTTCCTGATAGTGAGGCTGGAATCAGCCTCACGTACGGAGTGCATGAGAAACTCTTCAAGTTGAGGAGACTTCAAGCTATCAAAGTGAAGGAGTCTGTTCTGAGAGTCTGCCTCTTTGCTGATGACTGTGGCTTGAATGCTTGCTCAGAGCCAGAGATACAAGTCAGTATGGATAAATTCTCCACAGCTTGTGATAACTTACTGTAACATCCAAAAGACTGAAGTCATGCACCAGTTTGCTCCTCATGCACTGTACACAAAACCTAAAATCACAAAGAGCATTAACCAATGTCATTACCTTGGCAGTGCCCTCTCCTGAGCTTGTAACTATTGTTGCAGAAGCTAACTGCAGAACAGCAAAGACAAGCAGGAGATTGCCCTGCATTGTGTGGGAGCTCGTGACAAAACTGAAAGCCTACAAGCTCTTGTACTTACTGCTCTTTTCTGAATTCTTGCACATGACTTCACTTTGCCATCAGATGGCAAGAGAAAGTACCAGACACTAAAGTTTTATCTAGAGTGAATATCCAAGCAGCTCTGTTGGAGTGGAACTCTGCTGGAAGTCACTCTCATGAAGAGCAGAAGAAACATTTCAAAGGCGCAAGAAAGATCTCCCCGAAGTCACTTGATATAGAGATGACCACCTGGGAAATTCTGGCACAAAACTGCCCTACCTGGCATGGCTTCATCTACAAGGGCTGTCAAGCTTCTGAAGCAGGGCACACTGATAAAGCACAAAATAACGTGAGCTGCATTAGACCAGAGCCACTAGTACAACTTCAGTGCCTGTACATGTCTAACATGAGTGAGAACATTTTATGCCCGAATTGGCTTGATCAGTCATCCTTAGATACACTTTATCTAGTCTTAACGTGATCTAAAATAACACATGGTGTCAAGGTCTTCATCGACAACAATGGACTAACAACAACAACAACATGGAATTAAAAAAGAACTACGCCTCTACTTTTCCCCCGAAGGACAGGGAGGCTCAAGAAAATGACAATACATAAAAACTTTTCTTCATCCTATAATCCCCTTTCTGTTGGCTAAAGGCATTTTCTCTGCAATTTTTTTTTTCTGTCAGTTATAATAAAAGTCAGTAAAAGTTAACAGCAGTATTAATGAGTTGTTGCTATTTGCTTTCAGCAAAGGCTGTGTTGTAAGACAACTTCCTGAGCAGGGTATTACTAATTTTACTGGCACCACTCAAAGCTGTTTCCTCCTCGATCCTTTAGGTCTGCACATTGTCCACTCTCTATAACTGGGTTCAAACTTTCCATTGAATATACTGTAATTTGTTTGGTTGATTGAGCTTTAGTCAGTATGACTGATAGAGTCATGTTTATTTAACAAAATTCTATACTGAAGTTTAATTTTAAATCAGTTAAACCACGACTTGGCACGAGTGAAACTAGTCCCTGGATTGTATGTGGTGCAAATAACAGCCACCTGAAGGAAAAAGGCATACCATTAATCCATATATTCTTAGATAAATTCCATTTCAAGAAGGATGTCACAGGCCTGACTCTTGTTAATATGGGTAAAAGGTTGATTCTGATTTCCAAAGCTTCCAACACTATATGTTGATGAGAGAAAAGCCCCATTGAGTCTTTCTCTCTTGCAGATATACTTCCTTTTTATTGTGTACTTGACCCATGGAATAATGAATTACAGCTTTTTCTGTTCCTATCAGCAAAACTGATCAATGTCTGTTTTCTGTCTTATAGTAAATATATTTCACGAGTTTTTAAAAAAATAGATGATGGATAGATGAACCAGTGAACCAAATAAATGTTTTCATTCAAGACTCAAGACATCACACACTAACAACACAAAATCACCCAGCATTACAATTTGAACTACACATATTCAGCATAGAGTAATTAGTTTTTTTTTAAAAAAGCATTCCTTACTCCTCACATAATATACCACTATATTATGTTTTTAAACCTGAACCATCTGTGTATAAATTATTGAACCCCAACTACTTAGGAAGATTCACTAATATCTTACTGAGTATCCTTAAGCCCATGGCACATTTCCACAACTATTCTAATTTACTAATAATGTCAGTTAGTAAAAAGTTGGTGGCTAGAAAGGAGAGCACTGATTTTTTATTTATTTATTTTTGAAAAAGCAAAAAACTGTGCTACTTTTATTCTGCACACAAAACAAGACTCAGATTTTTGTTTCCAAACAGAGGCATTTGCGGGATCAAAGACTTTCACCAAAACAACTAAGTCAGCATCAGTCATGATACAAACTCCACCCCTTTCATACATTAGTGTCACAAAGCATGGACAGCAGCTTTATCACAATGGTGCTGTTAGTTTCCTCCTAGCCTGGCGGGAAGGGGGGCACCTGCTTTTCCAAACAACAAATTATTTGTTAAAATGGTTTAGCAAACTCTCTTTTCCCATTAGCATTTCTTTTCTTTAAGAGAAATTTTATAAACTGAAAAGGGATTTTGAAATGCTTGAAAGGAGCCCAAAAGAAGATACTTGTCACACTGGGAATCCAGGCATCTTTGAAATAGTTCTAAATAACCTAAGGATATATGGGTTCATGGAACAGATATTCACCAGTCCTTTATGCTTTCCTCTTTACGAAAGAAGCAAATTCTGACATCCATGGTTAACCAATTTTAATAGAACTTAACCTGAGCATACCACGACAGCAAAATAGCACAATATGAAGTGATCACACCAGTCTTTACTTTATTGCCATCGAATACCACAACTATTACTCTGGTTGTTCCCTGTGGTTTAATTCAAAATGAAGAAAGATTATCTCATTCAGTTACAAACTAGATTCCGTTTTAACCAAATGTTGACAACAGAAAGTAAACCCCAAGTTATGTTTGGTTAACCGAATGGCTTTGTTATTTACTTCAATTTTTAATCCCTTTATTATTTCTATAAATAACTCAAGGGGATGAACATATCTAGCACTGCATTCCTTCCTATTTTCCCACAGCAAAAGCCTTGTGAGGTGAGTTGGGCTGAGAATGTGTCTGACCCAAATCAGCCAGCCAACAACTTTTACATGTGTCTATTCTTGGATTCCTTTTGATACCTCAATGGATGAGATTACATTAGTTTGCTTTAGTCAGGTTTTCAAGGCAATGCATAATGGCCTTGGTTCGCCTATGCTAAGCCATAAATCATGATTCAGAAATTGCAGGACCCTGATCCACATGTAACCCTTAAACCCAAACTAAGCAAATTATGGTTTAGTTTAGTATCACTACTAGTAGTTTAAATAATGTGTTGAGAAATGAAAGAATCTATTCCATTGATAACATGGTAGATATTTAAATCCTAGATTGTAAAAAAGCTATAATTTTCAGCAGTTTTATTTTGTCCCTTTGATATGTGAAATAATAAGTTTTCCTTGTCAGCACTGAAAATACATAACAATATAAACAATCTAGTTATTCAGTAATTATATTAACTGAAATGTAGGTAGGAAGTTTTTCTCTATCGCCTTACCTTTCTCACAAACCCTGAAAACGGAAGATGACATTTATGGAAACACAGGCTATTATAAATAGATTTTATTTATAAAGTTGATTTACATAAAATAGGATACTCTTTAAAAGCTGCATATACGCAAGTCAATAAATCTAGCAAGTGCATACAAAAATACCTTCAATACATTAAAAATAAAACTTCAGTTTTTTTCTTTTTTTTTAGATAAATGAACCTTCACACCAGACCCAAAATAAAAAAACGAACAAAATCCTCAACACATTTAAGATAAACAGCTCTATGCTTCCTTAGTACAAAATGTTAAGAAATTTGTCTAGATTGGGTAAGTTGTCA
This sequence comes from Oxyrhabdium leporinum, assembly GCA_032468155.1. Taxonomy (NCBI): domain Eukaryota; kingdom Metazoa; phylum Chordata; class Lepidosauria; order Squamata; family Cyclocoridae; genus Oxyrhabdium; species Oxyrhabdium leporinum. The sequence continues at coordinate 309,690 of JANHFL010004448.1, forward strand.
AACTTTCTAGCTCAAAGGGTTAATAAGCAATTTTCTATAAATCTTTCCTCTTGCATTAAAGAGACTTGCACAAAAATAAGTCTTCATATTTGTTCCCATAGGCAGCTCAAGTTACACAAATAAAGTCTACTTCTGACGTTCAAATAGTCCCCTTCCCATTCAGAAAAAGGAAGCATCAAGTTTTAATTATTTCACCCCTGCCTTATAAAGTCGACAGACATTACAGTTGGAAGCCCAACAGATCTCCAGCTGCCACTAGATTCAGAGAGGAAGCCTTTTCATTGGTTGTTCAAGAGTCAGAGGGTACCATAAACTGCTGTACAACAGCAGATAAAAACTATGGCCCCTGGAATGTATTTACATAATTGCACTTTTTAAAAAAAGAATCAAAACCACCAGTCTTTTGTTTCATAAACAAACACCCAGAGATTGTGGTTAGAAAGATCTGACTGTCCAACATCCTTTGCAATGAGGCTTGAAGAGAGTAGGTGCATGTTAAATTAGGACGTTCCTGGTGCTCTTCTGCTGCATCGGAGCCTGGGACAATGAGGTACTGAGGTTCTACACAGTGTTGCTTTCAGTATTGCTATAAAAGAAAACAGAAAAGCCATTAGGAGCATGTGACCGACAGAAAAGATCCAAAGAGCAGCCCAAGGCTTTCTCCCTGATCCCAAAGCCAGACTAATCAGGGCATTGTGCCCAACTATCAAACTCTGCTAAAGAAATTTATTGTCCCGCATGCCTACACATTCCAAGTACTGTTTTGTCCATATGTCGTTTCAGTATCTACCCCTATTTCTATAGGGAGAGCAGGTCTATAAATCTACCTTCCTTCTGCTTTCTTTCAGAAGACAGAAAGGGGAAACAATAGCAGCATTTTGATGAAAATGTCCTTTTGCGTCAGTTCCAACCAAATGAACAAAATTCCAAAGAAACTCATGGGCCTTGCCTACTCTATTGCTTAATTCCTTACTCTACGTTCTATGTAAAGGTTGGTTTGTAAATATTAAGTACTGATTCTTATCCATGTTGTTCTTTCCACCAGGAAACATCTTCGGACAAAAACCTTGCAACTGGAAATTCAGAATGCAAAACTAGTTCAGCCTGTGCAATGTTTTAGTTGACATCACCAAGAACTAAATTGATGCCATCAATTCGCTACAACGTCAAAGCCACTTATGCATTGTGGCCTCCCTTTCAACCCTCAGAAGTAGAAGAACACTCCAACCTAACAGAGTCATTAGCTCTCCTGTTCTCTAAGCCCGCTGACCCAGTAACCTTTTTTGCATTCGAAAGGACTTTCGTTTGGCAAAGGTGGGACTAGAGGTGCTTGCAGGAGAGCCGCGTAATCGCAGCCTTCAAGAGACATGTTAGCACTCTTGTCTGGGACTAGCCGGATGCTATCCCTAAATCTTCACCGAGCAGAATTCTCACCAGCGTTCGTGGTTTTCAACCGGCGACGCTCCCTTTCAATTGCATCTGCCCCGGTGGCTGGTGAGCCAGGAGCGCGCGCAACACCATCCGAAAAACCCAGCCCAAAGGAGGCTTAGGTCACCTTGGCTATCTTTTTTTAAAATTCGCCAGAATGCATTACGTGCTTATCTCCCGCTCTGCCCCCCACCCCCCAAAAAAAGAAAAAGTTTTCTTTAGTGGGATATGTAATAATGTAATGCTGGAGGAAAAGTCTGGGAAGGTCAAAAAAAAAAAAAAGCGCGCAATCCTAGCGCGCTTCATCAGAAATCTGCTGGCCGGCGCCTTACCGTTCCAGCTCAGCAGCTCCCGAACCAACTGGTGAAATCGAGCAGCTCCTGTTCCTCCGGGCTGAGCGCCCCCTCGTAGCCACTCTCGTCCGACGAATAAGCCGAGTGCGGAGAACCCGGCACGGAACTGCCCTCGTGGCCGTCAAAAGAGGGCGAGGTGGAGGAATACGAGCTGCTGCCGCTGCCAGCGCAAGCAGCGGAGGCAGCGTCGCGGCCGGCCGGCAGGAGACCGTCCTGGAAGGCGGCGCTGACGGCGTCGTGCTCGTCCAACAACTGTTGCAAGGCTCGGATGTATTCCACGGCGGAGCGGAGGGTCTCCACTTTGCTCATCTTCTTGGCGGCGGCGCCGTTGGGCACGTGCTGGCGCAAGGTCTGGAAGCCGAGGTTCACCAACTTGACGCGGTTCCTTTCCCGCTCATTGCGCCGAGCCACCGCCGCCGCGCCGCCGCCGCCTTGCTGCGCTGTCAAACCCGCGAAGGCTAAACGCCTCTTGCAGCGCAGCAGCTCCGGCGAGCTCGAGCGCCGCTTGGAGCCTTTGCAGCGCGTGGCCGAGTTGGACGGCTGAACCTGGCCGGGACAGCCCGTGGCAGCACCCCACGGTTGGGGCATCCCGGACGACGCGGCACCCGCGCTCTGTCCCGCTTGCACCTTGATCCCCAAAGAGCCGCCGCTGCTACTGTAACCGTGCAGCGAGTAACTTTTGCAAACCGCGTGGGCTGTCGGTTGCATGGTTGTTCCTAGAGCCCCGCTGTTCATCGTGGGGTATTTACCCCGGTGTTGGTCTTCGTGTAGATGCAGCTTGCTAAAAGCCCGATTTTGTTGCTCAAAACCATTAAAAAAAATGATTGAAAAATGAGCACTCAGCTTCTTAAGACGTCAAAGTTGGGCGCGCAACCAGTGCAAGGACTCCTAGCTGCGCATGGGAGGGACGCGGGTTCCTTTCTCCTTCCTTGCAGGCTGGCTCCTTGCGCTCTGCCAAGACGCCTCTGCTGCGAGGTCCTCGCTGCTCGGCCCCTTATCAACACGCGCTGCTGCTGCCGCCGCTCGCGGGCCCCTGGAGCAGCACGCGACGCGCCGTGCGCCACACACACACAATCCTCGCCGCCCGCTTGGCTTCCCGGCCGCCTCCCACCCAATGGGAAGCTCGCTTGGCAACTTCGTACGCCCGGCGCGTGGCTCTGGCGGAGGTTCCATAAACAATCCCTCTTCCTTGCGAGGAGCACGCGCTCCAGCTCATTTGCATCCCAATGCAACCTGGTCGGGGTCTGGGTGTGCTTCTTGCCTGCATTCTAGCACCTGAAAAGTTGTGTGCTGGGAAGGAAAGAGCGTGGCTTTTTGCCACAAGACCTTTCAACATTCTTAAATTAGGCTTTTCGGATTGCATTTTAAAGAGAGAATCATAGAATGATCCTGTCTGCGGATCCGGAGAGCTGCCTTATTTTGAAAAGGCTGAGTTGTCCACCTTGAGTGATACAAACCCAGGGCTCCCGATGCATGTGAAGTAGATGCCATTATTCAAGTGGGCAAGAGATAAGATCACACACTGTCCCTTTTCCAAATCTTCATATACTCAGTGCAATGGATTGGAGGGCTGTGGATATATTGGGAGGGGAGGAGGACCTCTTTTCTTGCACCTGGGAGGCTGGCTGTTCAAGATGCCCAAATTGTGCAGATATAATTTGATATGTTCAGCTGAATGCACAAAAGCTGTATGGACACTTGAGAGAGAATTACAGACTCATAAACCCATAGCCTTGGAAAGGAATTTAGGCCATCAAAGTCAACCTCCTGCTCAGTATGGGAATGTAAATTAAAGCATCTTTGATAGGTAAGTACTTGGTGGTGCAGAGGCAGGTTATAAGTTTTAGCACCCTAGTCCTCTTCATGTCTGTATATACCTTACTTTCAAGATTTCCCCAAATCCACTTCAAATGACTGAACTTGAAAATGCATATTCATGAAGAAAAGGCTTCATATTTGGGGGTAGTATACACACTCCAAGAAAGGTGAGGTTGTTAGGAAGAATAAAAAGTATTGGGACCAAAACTCAAGCAAATGAGGGAGGAAATTATCTGGGGAGATCAAAATTATTTTGCAGCCGCTACCACATCTATCTCTGCATCACAATATTGACAGAATGCTTGCATGTTCTGAATCAGACCACTTCATCTGCCATCTGATCTGTCGAATGGCCTGCCACTGAGATATAAGGCCACTGCAACCTTTAGCACTTTCACCCCATACATAAATTAGTTGCAGGTGAAGTAATTTTAAGAAGCCCCTTTCTAAGTCTCAGCCCCTTCCTCCAATTCAATCCCAGCAATGATTTGGGGTTCTGTCTGAGGTGTGCTAATGAAGGTCTCCAGTTGGTGAATGCTCTTTTTTTCTCTTTCGTGTGCCATTTGTGCAAAAAAAAAAAAGGAACCAGTCACTTTCCTCTCAATGGGCAGATTGAGGAAATGGGGCTTCCACTGACAGGCATTTTCTGTTATTTTTATTGATGATTCCCTCTTTTTGTCTGGCTTAGACCAGAGGAAAAGAAAAAGAACTATTTGAGCATTTACCTGTCATTTGGTTAGAGAGAGAAAGAGGTAGGAGTGAGTCCTGTCAATTTCACAAGATGGAGGGGAGGGAGGTCTTGTTTCATGTCTACCAATGAAACTTTTTTTAAAAAAATCTATCCACTTGATCTGGAAGGGGAAATTGGTAGAAATCTTGTCAATTTCGCACCTTTATAAAACAGCAATCATTGAAAAACACGTTACAAAAAACCTTTTAGGCCTGTTTTTGATTTTTAAAATTTTAAACATGTTCTTTTTAAAAAAAAAAAAAAAAGGCAAGCATTGCATTGATCCACTTATGTAATAAAGGGGAAAACAAGTCCAGGTTCAGCAATTCAGATCTCTTAAGGAGGCAGGTAGACCGGCAGCTCAGGACAAAATGATCAGAACAAGAATTCAGAAAATATGAAGTAGAGGTTAAAGGTCAGTGTGACCTTTACAAACTAACACCTTCACTTCCGACCAATGTATTTGATAGGGTTGTAGGAAAAAAACGATTATTTAAACAGTATTTACATTACATTTAGAGGGTTTAATTTTTGGATAGATGAGCATAATATAGTGGCCTTCCCTTCTAATGTTTTCATGCTGCCTTGTTCATTGATATGACATTGCCAACTCCTATTGTCATGAGTCTTCTTTTGAACCGGAAGATGGATATAAATTGAGAATATAATTAAATAAACAATGCAATAGATATGCTTGGACTCTGCCATTGAAACGAACTAGACATGACTTCGCAGATTGCCCTTACATTTAATACTATTTTCCAGAAATTATACTTTCATGATTGGATCCATTTGCAACTCAAAAATATGTTGCCCCTTGGTTTTTTCAGAAATGTTTTGTCAAAGGAAGTTTGGGGGAGAGAGAGACAGAGGAAGGAAGAGATTCTAAATAAGATAATTATTATACAGGTAGTCCTCAACTTACAACAGTTCATTTGATGAACGTTTAAAGTTATAACAGCACTGGAAAAAGTGTCTGATAACCATTTTTCACACTTATAACCATTGCAGCATTCCCCTGGTCGCATGATCAAAATTCAGACACTTGGCAGCTGGCTCACATTTATGATGGTGGCAGTGTCTGGCGGTCATATGATCACCTTTTGTGACCATCTGACAAAGTCAGTAGGGAAGTCGTAAAATGGGGCAAAAATGCATTTAACAGCCATCTCACTTTAACATAAATTCTGGCATCCATTGTTGCTGTAAGTCAAGGACTACCTATATAGGAAAAGAAACAGGTGGATGCCATATTAAAAATACTGTTGACTGCATCAACATCCCTCTCAGGTATGTCCCACCCCCACCCCTTCTCTTCTGTTTTAAATGAAAGAGAGGCATGAAAAAGAGGAGTTGCCTGTTCTCTTGCGTTCGTTTTCTCTTTACAAGAGAAAACACAGAAGAACTTTGTCTACTTGTTCTTTGCAAACATTGTAAATTCTCAGTGTTACTTACTGCATGGTCTAGATTTGTTTATGCAATAACATACCCTCCGTGCAACATTTATTTAATTGCATATTCAGCTCTTTCATCAACTGAGTTACAGTTTTAAAGGAATAATCAAAAGAATGTTTAAATACCATTTGTTGCCAAAATAGACCGCTTTGTGTTGTAGAGTTTAAATAAATGTTCGAGACCAGGCCGAAGGAAGAAAGGGAAAAAATATCTCCACAGTTTTGTCTATGGCTTCACTTGTTTAATCTGGATTGGAACTGATACTGTGCCAAACTCAATTTTCCAATCACCTGATTTCCCCCTCACCCACATAGAGACGTAAGTTTTTCTATGCCATCCTTAAATGGTTTTACCATGTTGTTGTTTTTTAAGGACTTTTAGTTGATATTTTTGAATTTATTCCTGCAGGTTGAAGGAGGGTATTGTAGTTGTTTCCATACTCCGGGCCTTTAAATCCCTTTGCATTCTCTATGGCTGCTCTCACTTCTTCATCTCAAAAGTACCACAGAAAGAGCTCCCCTGTCGTCTTCTTTTGGATGTAGGTGGGAGAAGCCAAGGAAGAAGTTGCAGATTATGGGGCAGCATTGTGGCCTTTATAGGTAGTCCTCAACTTACAACCACAATTGAGCTCCATTTTTTTTGTTGCTAAGTGAAACATTTGTTAAGTGAGTTTTGCCACATTTTATGACATTTCTTGTCACAGTTGTTAAGTGAATCACTGCAGTTGTTAAGTTAGTAACATGGTTGTTAAGTGGATCTGGTTTCCCCATCGATTTTGCTCGTCAGAATGTCTCAAAAGGTGATCACATGACCCTGGGACATTGCAAAGGTCATAAATATGAGTCAGTTGCCAAGTATCTGAATTTTGATCATGTGACCAGGGGAATGCTGCCATGATCATTTGAAAAATGATCCTAAGTCACTTTTTTTCACTGTTGCTGTAACTTTGAACTATCACTAAATGAACAGTTGTAGGTTGAGGACTACCTGTATAAGACATGTCTTAATCTAAATAAACGTTTGCATGCCACCTACTTCACCCAACTCAGGGGTCATTTACAGGAATACAGTTCTTAAAAATTAATCACAATATCCCATTTTAAACGTCAAATTAAAAGTAGTTCTGTGATCATGAGCACCCAAGTGCTCTGTGAAATAAACAGGTTTAAGTTTAACCTGTTTAAAGTTTAACTTGTATGAGTTAAACAAGTTGTTATAAGAAACAGTTGTTCCAGAATATTGGGGCAGCCCCAGATGAACATCCTTGGTTCCTGATCACTTACCTCCCATGGGCAGGAGACCTTCAGCACCCCTCTCGTTCAGAACAGTCAAAGCTTGCCAAGAGAAATTATTGTGTCTGGTAAGTACCTGGCAGTTGAGTTGTGTATGGCTATATTGGTGCACTTCGATTTAGATAGCTAGGGTAACAACCACAGTACCAGTGCAACATTGCCCGTAATTACTAGACAGCCTGCCACATCTTGGACAGTGAGTAGCTATTACTTTCAAATTTGAAGTAACCATGTAGTATTTTCTGAACAGGTACTCTTTTTTTAACATCAGTCAGTATCATCAATGGAAAATATCTATATAAACTGAAAGCATTATAGAGATGCTGCCTACAGAAAGGAAAGATGGAAAGGTTTTGTGGTCTTGAAGCTTTGTTTATTTATAATGTGATGCTTTAAAATGCCGATAAACCTATCACTTATTTTTTTAATAGAACTGCATAACTTTTGCTAAATAATAATAGAATACCAGAATAAAATAATTTCTGAATTCTTTCTAAGTTCTTCAGCTTCCAACCAAAGAATTATAAAACTTAGATGCAGCTTTTCCTCTATTCTTTTACAACCCAGTGTTCAACTTCTATACAGCCATTCGGCCAGCTCTATAAAGGAAAAGAGGGGCAGAAAGAAGGAGAAGAAAATATAAGAGAAAATAAAAGGGTAGAATGGAGGGAGGTATTGAAAGAGAATTTAGGATGTGGACTGTTACGTGTTTCAGCCTCACTTCACCATTGGCACCCACCCCCAAGTAGACTGCACCTTGGAGAATACTACCCTCAATAGAACAACGGTTTATTTCATTTGAAATTCATTTGTTTTTACTGCTAGGAGATGAGAAATAATAGAGTTCTAAGAGCCAATAAAAGATATAAATAAATAGTCATTGTTTTGTTTGCATTAACAACAACGTTGTACTGTACTTCCTTTACAGATACAGGCCAGCCATAGTTACACAATAGGTTGAAATTCAGCAAATTCATCTTTAACCAATGCTAATTGACAAAAAGAAAAATCCTGCTGCTACTAAATTTCTGCCTATCGTATTCTCATTGGTCACTTTTGGAGGAAGAAAGGGAAGTGGAGCAGAAGCAGATTAGAATGTCATAGTCCCTACCTGAATTCCTAAGCAATTAAATGTGTTTTATTCCTATACAAATGTCACACAGGAAAGTGTGATTGACATTTGGCAAGAAGTGGCAGACATACACCCCACCCCTGCAGTTTCTTACAGAGGAGTCCTATCTACATTTCAATTTTTCATTTTTCTTCTTCAGTATGATTCTACGTATCAAGTTCAGAGTCATAATTATATGGGATTATAGGCACTAAATTTTTGTAAAGTACAGAATGTAACAGTACGCAAGGAACATTTCTATAGAATAGGGGTACTAGTTTGGGAGTTCATATATCCAGAATATCATTAGACAGTGCAGAATGAAAGGTTTTCTTTCTCTCTCTCTCTCTCTTTCTCTCTCTCTCTCTCTCTCTCTCTCTCTCTTTCCCTCCCTCCCTCCCCCTCCCTCTTTCTCTGCCAGTTTTTCTCCAAGTTGTTCAGGACAGCCCATATTATTTTCTTTCCTTCCCTTTTGTCTTCAAAACATCATGTGAAATAACCTTAACAGATTTGAACCCAAATCTACTGAACATTGATAATGTTATATAAATAAAAATTAAATAAAAAGTTAAATAAAAAGTGAATTCAACATATTAAAAAAAGCCAGATTCCATTACATTTTAAAATGTCTCTAAATTTTCTTTGCTTTCTAAGCTCTCTTTTCAATTATTCATGAGCTTAAGTAGAAATGAATGCTAATAATTCTGTCTTCGTTTATGTGAGTTCCAAATGGAAATTTGGGATAGGGAGGGAGGTTTTGGCTACTTCTGCACTCCTTATTTTGCAAGAGAAATGAATTGTTTTAATTAAAATGTTTAAAATTATAAATGTATTATTAGCATGCTGTGGAATAATAAGGAAACTATAAATCCCAATATGGACTGAGTGAGTCATTGGATTTATATGTCAGAAATACATCAAGCAGAGGTAAAGAAGCATTCATTTTTTAAAAATGAATTTAAATTTATATCTTACGTTTCCACTTCAAATCCATATTTTTTGTTTACAAAATTCCTTCAGCAATTCTACCTTTGTAATGCCGATGATGTGCAGTATGTTATTATTTCTTAAGTTTAATTGCTTGAATTTTCTTCAGCGTCTATTTTTTTTCCTACCAGATATATATCTGTTGATTTTTTTTAAAAAAATAGAAGAAGTGGGGGAAAATACCTGAAGACTTTGTGGGCAACATTTTCAAAAGATTTTTCAAGCCATACTCCTTGGCATCTCACTCAGTCCCTTCAAACTATTTTGAAACTGTCTGGAAACATTCTGAAAACCTTTATACTAGTCACCTCTTAGCCTCCCTTCCTGCTTTGTGGGAGATGTGTCTATATGTATGTAGAGGGATACTTCTCTTAGCTTGCTCTCTTTTAAGCAAGCCACAGTCAAACTTTGCTTCCATTCAAGGTGGAGTCCCATCATGAATGTTAATCCTGGCAAACTCTAGCAATCTTCCTCCCTCCCTTCCTCCCCAACCCCTTCCGCTTCTTCCCTTCTTGCAGAAAGAAGAGGAGCCTGGGTTTAAAAGTTTATTTTAGCTTTGATTGTGCGAAGCTGCTAATGCATGTTAATCAGCTTTCACAATGCATCCTTGTGAGGCACCAGAGAATGCAGGCTTGAGTTGTAGGGGCTTTTTGTTCTCAAGTAATTGTGATTGTGAAGAGAAGCTTAGGCTAATTAATTTAGTTAGTGTGTGTTCTGCGGAGGAAAAAGGAACTTGATGATTTATAGTGAACCACTTTTATTCTTTTTAGCAGGCAAACTCTAAAGCGCATATAACCATATTATAGCCAGTAGGTGAAAGACTCAATGCCAACCCCCTGCAATGTTCTGCTCTGTTCTGAGACTGGTTTCTGCAGGAAAAGAGGAGTTTTTTCAACCCTTGACTTCCTTGGCTGTCTCCAATGAATGTCTGGCGTGAAATTATTTTTCTTTTCGTTTCATCTCAATTCCAGAAGAATTCCCCAAAGATTCAAGCCCTTAATAATGTTGCCACAAGAAATGCAAGCAGCCCTCAAATAGAAGAGGAGACATGTTCTCCAGAACAAAATCTTTATTCAGCTATGGCTTTCTTCAAAAATTAAAGGCCAAGACTTTAATACAAAGGTGAATATCATATCAGGTATAACTTTGATAACAAGAAATAGAACATTTTCTGACAGGGAAGAATTAAGAGACATGGAGCGCTTTTCCCCCCCCGAAAAACCTACATCTTTATAGAAAGTGTTCTTGATTTCTAGGTACAACGGAAGGCATAAATCCTATTGTATCCTATTCTGACAGAAAATTTGGGATTGACCCCTACCTCAAGAGGACCTACTTTAAAATTAAGTATTATAAATAGCCTTTTCTAAAAAAAGCTTTTTCTCAAAGACTACCTTAGGGAGAGATCATCATGGAAAAATCTATCGATCTATAGTCACCAGGAGTCAAAAGTGAGTTGATGGCATATAATCAGTTAATTTCTACAAATACTTTAAAAAGGAATACACACAATTTGTTTGTCAATAATTAGGTGTTTAACCTTGCTACAGTGGCAAGAATCTTAGCAGTTCACAGAAAGTATAAGCAAAAATAAAAAGGTCAGTGGTAAGAACAAAAATATATAACATTCTAAAATTCTTAAAATCAAAACATAACATCCACCATCAAACTGGGTATCATACAGCTCATCATAGCTCTTCCAGACTATATAATTTTTCAGGAGTTTTCTGAAAGCCAGAATAGGATGAATGAGGACCCGGATTGTGGGGGCAATATTCTGAGGTATATGGGATTAATATACTGATGTAAGAGTATTGCTTAT
>JANHFL010004448.1:342157-367977 GCA_032468155.1 Oxyrhabdium leporinum
TTGCTTATAAGCTGTAAACCGCCCCGAGTCTTCGGAATGGGGCGGTATATAAATGTGAAAATAAAAAATAAAATAAAATAACCAAGCTCAGGGAGCACCAAGGATCCGTCATTTCAACCCTGAGCTACAAACATTCTCCTTTATCGGTACAAAGAAAAGGGTTCTGGGTGGTTGAAACACTAACAATACCTCCTGAATCAACCAGCCATCGGTTTGTGTTGCCCTTGGAGTCCATGCCATGCAAAAAAGCCACTATCTGCCCTCTCTGCAGAGTCAAGTCCATGTCTTTGCAGCCACTGGAGTCGCTTGTCACCTGGTACAACTTATCTGGGCCATGTTTGTTCAGAAGCAAAAGGACCTTCTTCTCCTCTGCAGAGCTAAGAGGCTATTGAAAAGGTAGAAGAAGAAATGAGTCAGAAACATACCCCCTGTGGAAGAAATATGCTGCTGTGTTTTATGCACTGAAACAAGGTGCTAATGTATCTAACCAAAAATATCCTAGAACAAGGTGTGACAAATCCTGAAAGTCAAACGTATTTTGCACGCTAAGCCTCTGAAAACAGGGGAAATAGGCAATTCTGCAAATGAGGCAAAGTAGGACTGCAAGAAATTGGGCACTGGGAAAAGGAGAGGGAAAATTATTTTCATCTGCTTCTAATACTACCAGTTCTATTTCTTCTAAAGGGCCAAGAGCAATACATTTGTTCGAGACAGCTGCTGCTGAATCTTAGTGCTACAGCCTTTCCAACAATCATTCTGAACTAAGGTCAACTACTCTGAAAATTGTCAAGTAGGCTAAATAAAACATGCCTAAATTAAATTTAAAAAATGCAAAGCATAATAATTGTCTACTTGTCACCCTTCTATTGCTGGGGATGCAAATATCAAGAATCTGTCTGGATGTTTTATGTGTACAATTCTCAAATTATAAAGTTTAAGCAATATGGCCAGTAATTTCTTTAATGGCAAGTCATTTAATGGTACTGCAAAATCAACCAACTAAGATTATCTGCTTTATCCTCCCTAATGCTTCTACTGGACCCGAGATTGTTTTGGGATTACTAGTAACTAAATTTGTTTAGTCAGAAGTCATTACAAAACCATCCATTGGCCTACAATTTATACTAAAACCACCATCCGCTGAAGAAATAACATCTATATACACTACAGCATGTATGGGTCAATGACTCAAAAAAAAAAAAGATCTTAAAAGGGTTCATACACTTTTCTCCTAAAATGCATGCAATGCACAAATAGGTTGTTTAGTAAAGATATCTGCGTGCCTTAATGAAAAATGTGACATCATAAACTAAGACTCGTCTTGAGTACTTCACAAAAGGGTAAAGCAAACTCTCCAAAGACAAGCAAGCAAGCCTTTGAATTATTCACTTCCCTCGCATTCAAATTCAAAGTTTATACACAAGACAATCCAAGCATCCAAATATCACAGAATATCACTGGATAAAATCTAGAATTTACCTGGAATTAGCACCTGCTTCTTCCATGCCCATGCCAGATATTTATGAGTTAACTAGCCATCAGTCAACTGAGGAAATTATGCACGAGTAAACACACACCCTCTTGCTTTTCCAGTAGCATCATACCTGCACAACGGGGCTTGGCAAAACCTCAGTATCAAACTTATTCTGGAGAAAGTACAGCTGATCTTCGGCCTGTTCTAAAGTATTCGTTACCATATTCCAAAATTCAGTTGCGGAGAGATGTCTATGGGGCAGCTGTAAGAGTAAGCCTAGAATTAAATGACTGAAAAAGAGTAGGTATGTATAAAACAATTACTATCCTAATTTTCTTAAACTTTGTGTTGGGTCTCCTGATATTTATACCATTCATAACAGGCTGCACATCAGCACAAAAATATTTAGGATATGGACTGGGATTTCTGTGTTTCAAGGAAATGCTACATTTTTTCTTCTTCTTCAAGGATTGGCTGCACGCAGAGGGAAACAATCAAATAGAAATTGCCTCTTACCTGGCCAATCTCCCCTTCTGCCTCGTGTAGGACTTGCTTGGCCAGATCTCTCTGAAGAGTCACAAAAGAACACAGGATGCAGGCCAGCCACTTCAGGGCCACCTGATTGAATGTAGGAAGCTCAGATAAAAGCAAGGAGTTAATGCCACGATAAGCATTCATGATAGCCTCCTCCTCATAGGTCACACTGCCTGTCTCGTTCCTCTTCTCCTCATATTCCTCATAGTCAAGCAGCTTATCCGATCGCTTCTTGATTAGTTTCTGGGGTCCCCTCAGAGTCTCTGACAAGTTGCACAGCGGCTTATATACCAGGTGCTCCAGCCTCTGCTTCTGTAAAGGAAGAGATGCAGATTTTTCTCAAATCTTGACCTCCTTTGCTCTGTTCTGAAGTGGAAGCTCAAAGCCTTTGGGCTGAGGGTCTCTGGTCCTTCTCCTTGCTATGTGCCTAATATTTAGAGAAATCTTAGATAATCTAGAAAAATCTCAAAGAACTTGCTTTGAAATTTTGGAATATATATGACATTATGTTCCATTTCTCAGACATCGGCTCATTAGGTAAGATGAAGATTTTTCCTTTGAAAAAAAACGTTATCTCACAATGGTTTATCAACATTATTGTCTTCAGATATGCAAAATTCCAGTTTGCCTGCAAATGTGAGAAGGCAAGGCTGTAATGAATCAATCCAATCCTTCCCTCTTCCCAAATTTGGTAAACTAGAAATGAAATGATACTTACATAGACAGGAAAGATGGTGCTGTGAAGTTTTTTTGCAAGGGAATGATACGGTTGGGTAATGTATGTTTCTATATCCAATTCATCCTCATGTGGTTTGAAACTAAGGAACATCTAAAAGATAAACAAATTAACCTGATAACCTAAAAACATGATTTTATCAGGAACATATCCAGTGGTACAAACGAAATCAGTCTCCAAAATGCCATTATTATTTATTGAAAAGCAGTATTTTTCAGGTTAACATGCATGAGTTATGGAAATAATATACAGTTCGATTAAAGGGGGGATATATGGCAGAAAGGCTTGAAAACTACACTGAATTTTAATTTTTATAAAATGATGTATCATTGGTACATGACACCAGATAAATAAAATATATAAAAGCAAATTTCAAATATTTGTTGGAACTGCAATCAAATAGTGTACATTTTTCTCATCTTTGGTGGACCTGCAACAAAAATACTGGGATCAAATATGTATTTTTATGCAAATGGTTTTAAAAGTAAATATACAATTGAGATTTTTCTTTTGGGCTTAATGGACAAACAAATGGAAATCTCTTCTGGAACTTTATTTTTACATATGATAATGGAAGCGAGGCTTTATATGCTCAAAGGTGGAAGGGCTTAAAATACCTGCAATGGAAGAATGGATGATGAAGCTGGTAGAATTGGTGGAGATGGCAAAACTGGCAGCCTCGATTAAAAAAAAAAGACTTTGACAAACTTTACTTCTACTTGGAAATTACTTTTGGACTTTTTGTGGCAAAGAAATGTAAAACTGATTTGGAGATTTGATGATTAGAATTCTGTGGGACCATCAAAATAATGCAGCAAATATTAATCTTAGAATAAGAGTTTGATGCATGGTTTTTATCTATATCTGTACCAAAGAAAGTCAGAATTCATTCTTTTTCTATTTTTTCTATTTTTTTTCCTTTTCACTTGCCGCTTTCTTTACTGAATTATTTTCTTTTTCAAATCTTTTTTCTGTTTTTATTATTTAACTTTGTAATTTAAAAAAAAAAAAAAAAAAAGTTACATGCTTCTTAAATGCATGAGTTATAGCACAATATCTAAAATAGGCAAAAGAAAAAGAGAATGCAGGAGAGAGATTGGAAAGAAGGGGAAAAGAAAGCTTTGGTCGGTTCCATAAAAGTTGGAAAGTGGTGAATTGTGATCACAGGTTAACATTTGCCACTGTCCAGCTTTTATTATAGAAATAATAAAGGCAGGACACAAATCAAATAAATAAAGATAGAGTCCAGTTGTAGTTTTGATTTCTACTTCAAAATTGCGGCTTACACAAAGAGTCAGTGAAAATGCGATACATCAATATTATTAATAGGTAATGGCAGTGATGTTATGGATATTGCTGTGAAGTCTCATTCTGGGAGGGTCCTGGTATCTGTGTACTGAGGTTGGAGTAAAAGCTTTGGTTTGGTGTGACCAAAAATGAATGCAAATGTTTCCTGGGTCTCCTCCCAATCTTTGCTTTAGTGAATCATTTTACAAATTCATCAGCACATTTACACAGATGTTTCCATTGATCCGAATCTACTTCCAATTAAATATTCATAAACATGGTAGTCTTCTGTTGAGGAATGTGGCTCTCAAGAGAATACCTCGAGAAGCAGGTGGGAAAGGGTTACTCGAGAAGCAGGTGGGAAAGGGTGGGGGGGAAAGCATGAGAATCAGAATGAGAAAACCTCTTCCTTGACCTGGTCCTTAAGACGGGCGAAGGTTCTCTACAGGCTTTCAAGATTCTGTGAATGAACCCCAACAAGGAATTCTAGCAAGTAGCATTGCTAGGATTCCTGCAGTGTCGGTTCTTGGCCTGGCCTACCTTTAACAGCTAACATCTCCCCATCATCTAAAAAAAAATAAAATCACTTCAGATGTCTTTTAAGCTCTATTTAAACTGTGTGTTTTTAAAAAAACAAAAAACAAAATTTAAGTGTTTAAAACGTGCCTTGTGGTTATACATTTTGAAGCAGGGTTGTCTAAGAGGAATTTGCAATATTGCTGCATCGGAATTGAAATCTCTTGTAGATTCCTGATGAGGAAATATTCTCTCAGGGAAAACTTTCTTACCAATTGAGTCTGACATCCTACTCTGAGGAGCATCAGTGGCTGGTGAAGGTATATTTTCTTTACTTTGTGGATGCCTTGATTTCAGAGAAGACATCATGTGTGCTGCCACCACTCCTTCCTTTTCCTCTTTCCCCTCCTTATATTTTTAATATTCCTCCTGGGTTCCCCACATTTAATGGCCTATGATAGAAGTTTGGTCACTGCACAATCATTCCTTCCAGTTCAGAACTAAGGGAATATTTACACTATGTTCCCAATATCCAGCCTGCCCCGTAGTGTGCCAGAAGTTTTGGATTTTTTTTTCTTCCTTTTGTCTTCTTACTTAATTCCATTGCTAGAATTATAATTGTTCCTGGACATTTAATTTAAATGTTCCCTAAATACTAAACTGAAGCACATTCAGCACTATTAATTTCAACAAACAAATGCTATTAACAATTTTGAACCCATTATCTCTAGTTCTGGAGAATCAGACAACAAAATACTCCATTCTTCTGATGCTGCTTGTTTGGTTTTACTGTTTTGGACATAAAAAGGAAGCAATAGACAGTCCAGTGTTCAGGCATACTTGAATATATGCTAATATGTTCCCTTTCTAAGATTTGCTTCCACATTAAAAATCTTAATGGATGGGGCTAGCTTAATTCTTACAAAAATGTATCGCTTTTCTCTCTGTCTATGGCAATTCTCTAGCCACCAGGCCATGGTTCTCCCAAAGGACTTCCTTGGGGGTTGTTGTTTTTTTCCTTTGAAAAGGTTTCGCTTCTCGTCCAAGAATCTTCTTAGATGAGAAGCAAAATGTTTTGAAAGAAGAAAAAAAAAAACCAAGAAATTCTGGTTGCCTTTTGGGGGCGAGGGGGGGGAGGCTCCTTTGGGTTACTTCTCCCTCACAAGATTATTTCTCCATTCTGATGCCTTTAAAATTTAGATGAGCAGCCCATGAACAGATGTAAACTTAAATTTGGAAATGGCAAGCAAGATTAAAATCTTGGCTAAACATCTCCCAGGCTCTCCTTTTAAAACTGTCCTGCTATAAAGATCTGCCTCTGTTGCCATTTTCTATGCCATTTCACTATGTGTACTTATAAACAGTGAGCATCAAACAGGAATCAGTTCTAAAGTTAACCCACACATGTGCTACTACTAAAACCCACTATTTGTGCACATGGCATAGATTACCATCCATTAAAGTCCACTCCAGTCCACTTCATAATTTGAAGAATTATTTGAACTTACTGCCTCATAGTATTAGAGGCACAGCGATTATGTCCAAGAGTGAACTTTCCCTGCATTGATTAAGCCCCTTTATATCTTAAGGTTCAGAAAGTTTTTGTGATTATTCAGAACGAATTCTCATTGTATTCTGGGAAGTAATTTACGTCTTACCAATCAGCTGGTAATTTCTCTTCCTCTAAATTCACTATAGGTTTTTTTGGTGTGTGTTTTTTCAAAAGCTCCTTAGTCTACAATGAAATGGTTTTGGGAGGGGATTAGCACTGACAGAGGAAAGTATTTATTCAGCAAATGGCTCCTGATGGACATTGCAGTTGACAACAGATTCTCCCATTTTAAAAGGGAAATCCTCGAATTCATAGCAGAAATATGTATCAGTGGTTATTAAAGTATCTCCCTGAACTACTGTAGAGAGAGAGCAGGAAAAGGCTAATGTTGTAATGTCTTACTTGTGGTCTAGACTAGACAGGAATTGGTCTTTTTATAATTGCACTATAGGGCAGAGGAGAGTGACAAGATAACATTAAGACTGCATGTGTTGCTGAAAATCCTGTGTGTGATGTTAGTATCAAATTGCAATTCTAAACAGGTTTCTAAATAGAAAAATCTTATTTTAATGGACTATGTGGGAAGAGGGTGTCTGTTATTCGCAAACATCCAGTAAATTGGAGCATACATCATCAGATTAATTAATGTAAATTGTGTGATCACACAAACAGAATAAAAGATCATATTTTGTGAATGTATTATACAATAACTTCATTATGTCAATAGACTAAATCGCAGCAGAATTTGGTCCTTTGCATCAGGTAAATTGAAATTTCACAATAATGCCAGGCCAGTCATTTGTGGAAATCATGATTTCATGTGAAAGAAGAAGGTGGATTAGAAGTCACGTTAACATGGTTTATAAGCGACCAATGCTCTGTTTTTCTTTAAAAATGCTCACACCTAGATTTGAAGTAGTGTAACAACTCTCTTTTTATCTTCTTCTTACAATGATTACCTGACCCATTGTAAAAATATTAAAACACGGAAAGAAGGGCTATTAAAGGTTTTAAAAAGAAAGGGGAAAAAAAGAAGGGAAAAATTGTACCAACAAAGTCAAGCAACATCTCCCCTTATCCCAGTTGTATTTGCTCTGCTTATATATCCCCTTCACAAAAATGGTACAGTAATTTTAAAGCAGGAGGAATATTAGCACTAACTTTTAATGTGACAGATGGAAGCAATAATTAAATACATCATCGGAAAGTAATCATATTACTTATATTTAATTACATGTAAGTGACATCAAATTTAGCTTTTGTTCTGGCACCGCTCAGTATTTTTTGGGAATGCAGTTCTTGGCTGACCATGGCTATCAACCTTGAAAATATTGTGCATCCCTTTTGGAAAAATCTGTTGGGTTTCCCCCATCCCTCTTCTTTCACTTGCTTTTTTTATTATGCTCCATAAAAGAGGGGTGGGTTTGTTTTTTTTAGTGTGGGGCCACTTGTCTTTTTTAGCTAACTTTTGATGCATATCTAATCTCATAATTCTGTGGACATTATTGAAGCTCTCTATTTTTTTAAAGTATTTTTTTTCAAAACTCCTACCTGCATTACCATATCTTGACATGCTTCCAGGGTTCTGTTCAAATATTTATAAAATCTGGTATTTTCCTTCTGAATGTTCACTGGACTCCTTAAAAGCCCAACTTAGCTACTGTTCCTTCTTTTTTGCCTACTGCCCTCTTTCCAAGTTCTCCAAGGTCAGTTCCCTGAAGAAAGAGGAATGATAGTAACAGGTGACAGAGGGCTAAGATTACTTGGTTTTCTGAATGTCATATTATTTACAGCTGGGAATCATGAAAGCTTGGTTGTGAGCCCACTTAAAGTTCATTAACTTTAAAGAAAATTTTGCTAGGTTCAGACAAGGGTTCCCTCATTATGAATGGGAAAATTTGCATTTTGAGCTGCTCCTTTGTGAATACATATCCCATCCAACATATTCAGAGTGTATTGATAGAAAAAGAATCCATGTATACAGATGGGAAATCATATAGATTGCTTCCAAGACAAAAGTTAAATAACATATACGTCAGTGTAATTACTGCCTGAAATTCAAGCAGGAGTAAAAATTAGCAGATTACATACTTGTTGGGCAAGCACTTATTTTACCACATCTTCTGCACAGACTTTCTTAAACAGACTCAGCAGCTTCCCATTTTGCAAAAATACATATTGGATTAAGGTGACTATATTCTGACTAACAGCTTTAAAACCTAATACTGTGGACTTCTCTTCAGTCATGCTTCAAAGCAATCTCAGATAAATTAATAGAGACAATGTTGAGTTCTCAACCACAAAGACACCTCTAGTCAAGTTTCTAAGTGTGCTCTAATTCCATGAGCTTGGTTGAACATTAGATACAAAAATGTTACCTGTGTGTTGTCCAGAAAGCAGGCCACATTCTCTTTCAGATCAATTATAGCTAATGCCAATGACTGAAACTTTTCTTCTAGTTCATCAAACTCTTTATCCTCTGTCTAAAGATCAAAGAAAAGAAATTATATTTTGTGATAAGACAACTTACAGGGGGTAAAAGATCAGTATTGAACAATGATACAAAAGAAAATAGAATGCCACTAGTGAATACAGACTTCTGTGAATGTCAATCATACTGTTGAGAGAATTTCCCTCGGTTCCTTTCTTCTGAGCTGGGAAAGGAGACCATTAGCAGTCTCCCTGGGGAAGCGTAAGCATCCCTAAAATCAAGACATTGAGGCTATCAGCATTCCGACTGAGGAACCCAACCAAAGCAAGCACGACTGAGACAATCCAATCTCTTCATGCAAAACTTTATTGAATACATCACTTTGGCAAAGATGAGAGCAAAACCAGATCTAACTACTTCTTGTGCAAACCCACATCATTAAAGTTTAGATTCTTCCTCTCCCCTATTAGACATTGTCCAATTGAGTCTCATGCTATTGTTATAAGAAAGTCTTTTGGCTCTGGTAAACACCTGCTCAAGTGTCCTTAGTTCTCACAGCTGTCTTCTTGATGTGTGGATTCCATCTCCGCCTCCCCCCCTCCCCCATAGTTCATTGGCAAGCTGAGAAGTGATAATAGTTGCAACAGCAAAAGTGCCTTCTTGAAGCTTGACAGAGGCTGACTTCTTGAAAGGAGATCTCTCTTTATTGTCCCAAAACAATGCAAGGTTTGCTTTTGGGGCAACTGGCCACAGACTGACCCATCAGTAAGATTTTTGCATAATGTTGAACCCTTTCTGAAAGACATGCAAGTGAGATATATGATTTTATGACCAGAACAGGAAACACAAATGTGATTCATGAGCCATGGTGGTGCAGTGGTCAGAGTGCAGTACTGCAGGCTACTTCTGCTGACAGCTGGCTGCCTGCAATTTGGCAGTTCAGATCTCACCAGGCTCAAGGTTGACTCAGCCTTCCATCCTTCCGAGGTGGGTAAAATGAGGACCCAGGTTGTTGGGGGCAATAGGCTGACTTTGTAAACTGCTTAGAGAGGGCTGGAAAGCACTGTGAAGCGGTATATAAGTCTAAGTGCTATTGCTATTGCTATTTTACCAAATTACTGACATTCACAAATTGTGATGGTAATGTCATCTATGTAGGTGGAAAATGCCATGATTGATGTATATGATGTTCTTTATGAAGATGTGAGAAACAACATTTCCAGCACCAGAAGACAGGAGCTATATTCCATTCACAAGATGGTAAGTTACTGCTAGTTTTGGAATAGGTTATTTTTGCCCTATCTTAGTTCACTTTTTATTCTTTCTCTTTCATCCCAGAACTGCCTGTTGGGATAGCCAGTGGACAACTTATCAGTGGCAGTTCAATAAAGGAGATCTCTGGCTGAGGCATTTTGAACAAAACCAGTTCCAATGGCCATCCAATATTTTATTTCAGCAGAATTTCTTTCACATTTTGAATAATATGAAACTAATCATGTTTTGGGAATAATCTGATGCAAGATAAGGGCATTTCTGCCACTGATTTAAATGGAGAAAGTTGAATTGCTTTCTGTAAGAGACTTAAAGAGACCCGAAAATATTAATTCCTTGGAGTTATTTCCCTTTATTTATTTCAGAGAATGGGAAAAAAGGAAAAAAACATCCGCACAAATAAATATAAAATATAGTGTCATGTTTAAAAAGAAAATAATAGTCCAGAAGCTTGGGAGAATACAATACCATTCTTGACACCAAAAAAAGGATTCTGGCACAGGCAAATCTCTATTTCAAAGTGATCAGCTTTGGAATAAACATGGCACTTTTTGTAACATTGACAAATCTTTTAGCTCTTCTCAATGGCTTGCTGGGAAAAATAGATTAGCAGCTGGAACAATAATTATTACAGCAAACATCAATAAGTCCACTGAACTGAAGAGATAACTATATTTTGTTTCCTACACAATTAATTCAAATTTATGTTGGCCCTTCTCTGAGGCTTCATTTGGAGTTGCTTTCACCTCTTTTGAGTCTTGAGAAAATAATTATTTTGCTTAGTCATTAACACACTAATTCCTACTTTTCCCATACTATTACATGTACAGCATATTTCTAAATGAGGAAAAAGTTTACCCTACCAAGTAATTTGCAATAGAAGCTAACTAACAGAACAAAGTGGAAGGAAGATGTAACATGCTGTAACTGAATAACATCTGCAACTCAGCATAGTAACTCTGAATGATAGTTAATAAATGAGGCATGAAAAATAGCTGTATTCTGGATACATGAAAAATACCCAAAATAAAGAAAACATTTGTGGGAGGAGAATCCTATATAGGTACTCTACAAAAGATGACTAAATGAAATATTTTCCTGTCAGATTGCTTTTTTAAAAATATCTAACTAAAATATCTAGGGCTATAAGAAATATCTGCTTCTTATATTTAACAGTTCTTGCCTCCGTTCTGTACAAAATTCACTTTTTTTAGAGCTCAAAATTCATAGCTCTGTTTTATGTTTATAATTGTGTGGTTATCATTGTATTCAGAAATAACTGCAAATCCCAGATTCTGTTATGAGCTTTGGCAACACATTGCTAAAACAGTGACAACTGATTTTTTAAAATAGTTAAGGAACTTACAAAATATAAATGGAGCTTGTTTCCAAGCTTGCCAGAATCATAAAATATACTTTATGATGGCCCTTCTCTGTTGCCTTTAATCACTGTGAAATCTGGGAACAATCTAGAAGCAATTATCAGACCACTGGGCTAATTAATGAAATGTAATCATAGAAAACTATCACATGTGTCCTACTAAAATCTGTAAGGGCTAAGAAATGCAGCCCCGAACTAAAAATAAGATAAATCTCGTCCTCCTCTTGAGTAAAAAATAAAAGAAGCTTTATTGAATTAAATAAATTAAAAGGTTACATTAAATAATCATAATGACCCCAAAACAGTTCATCCGTTTCTATGCCTAAGACAGATCAGAAGTCTTACCAGCTCTCTCTTTCTCTCTTTCTCTCTCTCTCTCTCTCTCTCTCTCTCTCTCTCTCTCTCTCTCTCTCTGTGTGTGTGTGTAGATAAAGCATGTTGCTTTTTTGTGGGGAAATGAGGGAGAACTTTTGCAAACACTTTCTATGTCCTGCTGCCCTTCAACTAACAAGATTTGCATAGCATGCTACAGCCAAATATCAGCCCAAGATGTCTACTGTATTTAGATATTTGTATTTCCATATAACCAAGGTACTGATTTCACCTTCAAAGCCTTTCAGGCCATAGGGCCAGGTTATTTGCAGAACTTTCCTTCTTCCACAAGATATGAGAAGGTTAGGTGCTGCAGGTCTCTTCGATTAAACAATGTCATCTGATGGGACCCAGAAGACAGGCCTTCTCTGTTATGGTACCAACTCTATGGAGCAACATATATCTCAGATACAGATTGTCTAATTTGCTGGCCTTTCATCAGGTATTCTTCTTTGGCCAGAAATAAAGTGAATCCATTTGAGAAGTTTACACGTGTGGATATATGAGTTGCCTTGGCTTCAGTGTGTTTTTATTAATATTGTGTGAATTTGAGGTTTTTAATTTGATATTAGCAGTCCAGAATCATATGACAAGTGGGCGACCATACAAATTAAATAAATAAATAATCTCGTGAGTAACCAACTGGGACCAAGATTATACCAACCACAAAAAGGAACACATTAGAGTAACCAGAGTGTTAAGTAAAAGAATAATTTAAAAAGAAAATCAAAAGTGGGCAGATTCCTTCCCAAGAGCTTCTAAATAACTCCAATCTACTCTATGTCTAAATAAATAATATGTTTAAAATTCTATTTTAGTTTCTATGTTGTGGGAAGAAGTCGCCCTTTGGAGAAAGAAACAGCATAGAAGATGAAATGTGTACATCAGAAATTCTGGAAACAGAAGAGGTAATAGAGCACTGGACTATGAGGGCATTCCTTTCTCTTCAGGCATCCTTTCCCTACAGTATAGGAGTAACATCAGAATCCCCCCACCCCAATCTTTGTCCCATGTTCTGCTATTAAGCAGGCTTCTGAGCAGCTCTTATGAGGTTAGAATACAATGGTAAAGACTGTCACCTTCACCTTCATTCATTGAGCTTTCTCTGTAGGGTGAAGCACAGTTCCAAAAAATATAGTAGACCTCTGAACAGCATTATAGAAAAAAATGGCATCCTTGCCACTTTTGAAGCATATAGTGCTTGGGTGTGCAAATCATCTTGCAGCCCTGATGTGCAGGACTTAAAATTATTGCTTTCATGGTACCATGGTAGGAAGGTTGATTATACATTATCATCACTAGAGGCTGAATGATCAACTTGTTTCACTCCCTTTTGAGAAGGCTTATGGGAATTGAAGAAACAAACAAACCTTCGTTGCTTTATTAATCCTACTGGGAAGGAACAGCTGAAATGAACAAAATGTAAAGTATGTCAGTTTTATCACTGTTAAAACAAAAGTAGGATTTCCTCTGTTCCAGTGTTCACATGGGCATTTTATTTAAAACATGAGTAACGTGCAATCAAATTCCAGTAATTTGTAGTCTTGCTTTTAAATCTTCCACATATTTAGTCAGAGAATAAGGACACTGTACTGTGTAGAATCGCTTCCTTTTTTGTGAGCTTAGAGAAGCCCTGAGAGAGAAGAAAGAACTTGCTTTGCAAAACACAAAATGATTCTGCAATCCAAAGTAAGCGATCTGCTCTTTCAGCAGTTAATTAAAAAGATGCAGCAGTGAGAAAACACAGGGCCATTACAAATGAATTATGAGAGCATCTGGATCGTCCATAAAACTCAGTGGTTGAGCCAGAGATTGTACTGAAAAAGCTTTTTGAAAGAACATTTATTTGTTCTTCTCTTCTGACAGGAGATTTGTGGAAAGAAGAATATATTAGAAGTTTCACTTCCTGAAACTAGATGCCTGCTTTTTGTTTTGCTTTCTCCTATTGCTGGATCTGGACGGGCTACCATTCTTGTTATATCTGTTTTGTACTTGTGGATAATTGTAGCCCAAAGATGAAACATGCTGATTTGTTCATGAAAAAGAGATGTACACTCTTAGCTCCAGGTTATGATGTGTCTGAGCCGCTCAGAGTCACCATGAGATGGGAAGCAAATAAATTTGCTAACGAATCTAATAATATTATCCTGTAAGCCAGAATGAGATACAATATCATAGTTAATGAATATCCATTGCAAAAGTAATTGTATTGCACTTCCTGTTTTACCCTTTTCCTACTAAGGTGTTCAGCATAGCAAACTATACAATCTGGCTTCATTTTGTTGTGAGCTTCCTTGCATGGAACAGAGACAGAAAGCCGAAAATATAGTAAGATGACATCATGATTAATTCTGAATTACCTTGCAGGCCTTTCTAGTACAGGAAGGCATTTGGGGTAATGCAAAAATACTTATAACTGCACAGCATGTTTCACCTAAATTAAGTGAAACTTCATTGTTATTCTGAAGGTCATTTGTATTCTAAATTGTGGAATTTAAAATGCAAGTGTAGCCAACAATACAGATATAATAATATGAATATTACAGACCTCAGTGATAGCATCTTACAAATGTTTGCTTCAAAAAATAAATGAAAATGTTTTTGGTTGCAGACTGCTAACCTGTTATCTCTGCTGCTCCCTATTTCTTTTTTAAAATTTATTTTATTTGATGAGTTGTCAAGAAGCCAAGTCTCGGATCCTGGCAATTGCTTTTATTAACTTAGTTTCCTAAATCTTTCAGTTTAATTTTAAGTGGAGTTCCACTTAAGAAAATAATTTCCAATTTGTAACAGACAGGCAACACATCATGCTAAATATAAAGCTTACAATAAAATCTAAATTCTACCTTAATTTCAAGCATAGATAAGAATTGAAATGAGCATCATAGTGCATGAAATGGAGTGGAAAGCCTACCTTCAAACCACCTCACTATCCAGACAAAAATCTCTTTCTTTCCACTCCACAAAATAGCAATAAAGCTTAGGGGGGGAAAAAATAACCTGAATCCTAATTAACAAGAATGTGACTAAGACTACAAGTAGGGAATATAACGTAGAACCAAAAACTATCAATGAAGGCTGATAGAACTGTAAATTCCAATGTGTTTAGATAAGAGTTTACTCCCATTAGAGTGGATATTAAGTCTATTTTTTTTCAAATTGCAGGATTGCCTCCAAGAAATCAAATACTTCCTGAAAAAACATATGGACATTGTCTCTGTACTGATGACCATCACAATTTTCTTCATGGTAACTCTTTGTGCTCCATTCTCTCTCTCTCTCTCCTATTGAGGTAACATTAAAAACTGAGCAAGGAGATGGAACTAAAGTTCTGCAAAACTTGCATTTTGCTGAGTAAATTTAAGTTTTGGTTAAACCAAAAGAACTGCGACAGCTAAATTATTTGTTTGGAACTCAGACTTGTTCTCTATGGCCACCATCTAAGATGCCAAGAGTTTCCTCTAGATAAGATGGACAGCACAAAAACCAATAAATCAATCAATCAAATAAATAAACAAACAAATAAATAAATGAGGATCAAATCCAGAGCCTCATAAATGAATCAATCTGCTCTGAATTATTCTTGGGATAGTCCAATCCAACATAATTTCTGGTGTGGGAATGTGGCTGCTCTTGGTGCTCTCTGAGCTTGCTTGTTTCCGTTTCATTACCCTAACTAGGTAACATGTTACTTAGTTTGAGTAATGAAACATCTGCAAGAAAGCAAGCAAGAGAGTGCCAAGGACCCCTCATTTCAGCTCAATGTTGAAAGTGTCATCAGATACCTGGATCACATTATCATATGTGGTGGACATGTGTAGCAGCAAAAAAATATTGGGCAAAAATACACATGTGGTTGGAAAAGATGACACAACAACGCATTGATTTTAAACCGGAAATAGTTTTATTGGGGATTCTACCTGATACTTTTAGTAAAGAGAATATATATTTAATTATTCATGTATTAACTGCAGCTAGAAATGTATTTGCACAGAACTGGAAAAGTGAAGTGATTTCTAGAGGAAAATGTGATCAGGAAAATACTAGAATGTGCAGAAATGAATAGATTTAACACTTGCAATTAAAGAGAAGGAAGAAACTGAATATTATATGATATGGGAACTATTTTACCGATGGCTAGAGAATAAATATGAAAACTAGAGATAAATGCAAATATTCCCCTTTATGTGACTGTCCTTCAACTAGTCCTTCCTCTTCATTCTTATCCCAACCAGAAAGTCATCTCCTTCCTAGCATTATTCCTGCGCTATGGCAGGTTCCGCTTATCCCCACCAGAAAGTAAATCATTTTGGTTGTCATGGTTATTAGCCATTAAAGTTTATCTTTCTGAAAAGAAGAAATACCAACTCTATTATTCTGAAGAAATTATACCAGTAAATACAGTCTATCTTCAGACATTTCTGGATTAACCTTCTCCAATCCCTTTCAGTGAATCACTGTCTTAGATCTAGCAGAAGTGTTTCCATATAGGTGCTCTCTGATCTTTCAGAGGCTTCATAGTAAGATCTACACCATCATTTTAAACCAAAATGTGATTTATTTAATTTGGGCTTAGCACTAAATTTAGTCCAGAAATCTGCCTTGTGAATCAAGGTTTATGGCTTAATGTGATGTGTGAACCCAACCAATTAAAAACAAATTAGAACTCCATAGTATTACCTTATAGTAATTAAGTTGCTAATAAAAATATCATTCAGCCATGATTTTAGATGATTTTAATTTTTTTCACAGAGAAATATAACTCTTTGTTTTCTAATGATCCATTTATTACTCCACTGCATTTATAAATACAAATCTACATGAGACCTGCATAAATTTGCATAGAGGTAAACATTTTTATTTTATAAAATAATATTTGCTTGTTTTTTATATACACAAGTATGAATCAACATTTTAAAACTTGCATTCTTTTCTGCATATGTAAACACCTGCTCTCTAATGGTGTTTGCCAATAGTTTCTTTGAAGTTAATGAACTAAAAACAGCATGCGGTTGTCCTGTAAATAAATAAGCCATATTAAATGATCAAGAAGTTCTTCTAATGGATTAATTGTATCAATGAGCTGAGAAGCATTATTGCTCCATACACCTGTATGCAAAATGATACCTCAGTAAATTCAGTGGGATTTGACTTAGATTTGTATTGGATTAAACTGCAAGACCTATATGCCAATACTGTATGCATATACTATATTATATCTCCCCCTAATAGGTTGGACTATAATTTCTTTCTAATTCTCAGTCCGATATAGATATGTCTTTCCCAACTTGAATGTCAAGACAAGCTCAGGCCTTGTAATCATATAATTAGAAAAGAATTAATGAGCAATATTTTTTTAAAAATCTACTTGAATTTTGACACCGAGGTCAGGTAAAGCTGTTTCCCCCTGCAGTTTCTTAAGATAAACTCCACTGTAGTGTCTTACTCCCCCACCCCCCAATCATGATGATTGGATCAAAGTCTTTGTGTCACATATTCTATTTTGCAGCTGATTTAGGATTAATAAAATGACAGAAAGTGCACATACACACATAATTGCATTATCTGCATCTGCTTTATCCTGTTTTGTTGCTCCCTTCTCTTTCATTGCATTTTATTATTGGTTTCTTTAATTGCTGGTAGCTGCATTAGGATATAAAAGAAATGGATTTCTGGGAAACTGCTTTGAGGAGAAAGAAGGGATAGCAGTGTAAGAATTAAGATGAAAGATTACAACCTTTCCTAATTATGTTTTAAGAACATAAAGTATTGATCCGCTCCTTTGGAAAGAACATTTGCCTCCTTCCTTGCATTAATCTTTCCATCTTTCATGGAATTATTGAGGGTGTAACAAAGCTTTGCAAGTCATTCCTTTCTGCTAATGGTATGCAATGTCAACTTATTGATCAGCATTTTTTCTATTCATAACGACAACCTCTTCCCACTGGAATGGCCTCTGCAGTTGAGATCTAGTCAGCAGGTGTTATTCTCTCAGCCAGCTTGAAGCTGGTTTGAATAACAGTAGTAGTTGGTTCACCAACTGCTTAAATTAGAAGACATTTTTGACCATGCATTCCAGGACTACAGAGACTTGTCCTGGAAGAAGTGAAAGTTTATTTTTAGTTTAAAGTTTACTTTTAGTTTATTTTTCTGAAAGACTTTTGTTTTCTCAAGTCATTTCAAGCCCAGTCCATTCTGTTTGGCCTTACAGAATGGACTGAACATTTTTATATACTGAGGAAGGAAAGGAGATAAAATACACTGTGCATGGAGAAGGATGCATGGATAGATGTTGTGTGTGGTATGGATGTGGCTGGGTGACACCCACTTGTGGCTTTGATAGGCATCCTGCAACAAATTTTCCATGAGAAAATATGGACCTTGATCTAAAAAAAGTACTCTGTTCCTACTTCAAAAGGTTGGTTTTATTGTAATTGCATTTTGTTGCTGCTGTTCTCATAGCTTGGAAGAACGGTGCAGAAATGTTCTGTTGAACCTATATATTTTCAGATTTCTTTCCTTGTCATTTATTTATTTTGTCTAGATTTATGGGATGGTATTAACTTCGTTCCTTTGGTACTCTATCCATTGTAAGAACAACTTGGATCGGAAGGGCAAATATGTCCTGGCAAAGCTATCTGAAACTGGCTTCTGACTGGCACAGAAGAAGGACCAGGACTTTCCATAGATGTGAGTGAATAATGTGTGGTGCTTATTCTCCTTGTCATCTGTTTTCTCCCCTCCAATGACCTGTCCCAAATATAGTTGAGCAAATATGTAAGTAAGAAGCATGCACTATTTGTTGATAGGCTACTTAAAATGATGCTAAGCCAGGACCTCAGTAGCACACAGTATTAACTGTAAACACAAAGGCATGACATAAACCCAGCAGCAAGAATTGTTCAACCACAAGCATATTCGGCAACTGAAAGCCATCATTTGGGAGTCCCAAAATAGCAAGTCAAAACAGAACAACTCTAAACTCATTAACTAGCAAAAATCTTTTAAAATTCTGCCAAATGAATGAGAGAAAATGCTCAGCTTTTTTTTTTTTGTCCATCGATTTTCAGCATAGTCAGTTCTGCTGCAGTACCTGAATTTAAACCCTACTGACACTTTTGTATACTTTCTTGATTTAAATAAACTTCTGGAGATAACTTACAGTATCTTTCTACTGTAAGTATCAGTCTTGCTACTGTGACAAAAATTGAATTTTGGTTCATCATCATTGGATTTCATTTCAATCGTCTAAAGTTCATAGTCATTTAAGCTGGACTATTAAAGAAATTTATGGAATCGAGTGTGATTTCCCATGCATTCAGCTTTGCTCTATGTCTAGTGAAGGCAATGAAAACCAATCAGTTTTTTTCTTCCAAGACAAGTATTGATTGAGCAATTTCAGTAAAGTATTCTTAACTTTCTATAGGAAGTGAAAACCTGTTATCTCTGAGGATATACTGTATATCAAGTTTTCTTTAATAGGTGTCATGAAAAATATTAGACTTGTCATTTTAACAGGTCAATTGATAGGGTAGTGTTGTGCCCCTTTAGATTCACAGAGATGAAGATACTTTGATGATGCATGGGCACTCACAGAGCATCCATCAGCAACTGCTTCACCAAATGGATCTTTTCCAGCACTATGCTGCAGCCTTAGGAGGCACCCATGCAATCCTAGGAAGACATAGTTGCTTCAAGGGACTGCCAACAAGTTCTCCATGTGCTGC
This sequence comes from Oxyrhabdium leporinum, assembly GCA_032468155.1. Lineage (NCBI taxonomy): Eukaryota > Metazoa > Chordata > Lepidosauria > Squamata > Cyclocoridae > Oxyrhabdium > Oxyrhabdium leporinum. The sequence goes on from JANHFL010004448.1 coordinate 361,440, forward strand.
AAAAGTACCTTTTCCCCATTGAATCCAAAGTAGTGCTCGGCCCTATCGGTTCATGATACAGATGCTTACAAAAAGTTAACATATCTGAAAGAAAAAAATCCAAGCAGAGCAAGAAAGAGGAAACCAAACCTCAAGACTTCCAAATCATGACCAGCCAACTGTTTTCTAGTAATGTACCCAAAAGTTTGGAGATTCCTACAATTCTAGTAAAAAACCACACATACCAGGAGTCAATCAGTTTTAAAAGGTGCAAGGGAGTGATAGCATTTTTTAGCCCGGGAAAAGTGAGAGCATTATAAAAATGCCCCAGTAAAGGAGAATATGTGTAGCTCAGGGTTGAAATGAGGGGTCCTTGGTGCTCATCAAAATGTACTCCTGCCTTGCCAACGTAAACCCATATCAGGCTTACACGGCAAAGCCCAGCATGAGTTTTGAGAAATAGTTAAAATATCGGATCTAGCCATTTGTCAGAGCTAATAGTGATAATAGTGATTTCTGATGTAGTATGTAACAGTATATCTATACCCTATAGATTTCAGAGGAAGATATTAGTAAAATTAATGACTGATCAACTGGTAAAGTTAAGTTAAATCAAGAAAGTATAATGAAAGTTCTGCATCTTAGAGGAAGTAGTGTGAAATCCTTAACCCAAATGTCATTCATTTTATCAACAATTTGTGGGCATGCAAATTCATTTATCATTTTGTAATATCTTTCTATTACAAAAAATGAGAACTCCTGCATAAAACTATTATGGTATTTAATCTACACTCTAGCTTTTAAATGTGTCTCCAAAATCAGCCAAGAACCCAACTAGGACACAGAAATTCATCTATTTGCTTTAGTTTTTCTTCACTTATCACTCCCTTTTCTCTGCCAAATTTACTTAGCGGTCTTTGATATCTTAATTTTCAGAATCATATTCCATGTTGCATTATATAAATTATTGAATTTTCACTGGAAATTATTTGAGTTTTCAGCTAACAACACAGTATCAACTGCGTAGTGTAATATACCTACATTCACATCCCCACAAATACTACTGTATGGCTACCACAAGCATTCCACATACATTTATCCATAAATATATTAAATCATCAAGGAGAACACAGAATCCTTGACTTACTGTCTGTTCAATATTGGACCACTTCTAATAATTAATGTTTTGTTATTCAAGCACTACGTAATGGAAGCATTTATCCACAACACTTCAATTTCATTCTCTTGAAAAATACTATATAATTCAAGTCTATTCACTTTATTAAATGGCTTCTCTAAACCTATTATATAATAAACTTTTATTATATTTCTCAGTTTATCTGCTGGAAAGCAAAAATCTGTTTTGAAAACCTTCTGCCTGATACTCCCCAAATGTTGCTCATTGTCACTTCTCATACTATTTCAGTCAAAATTCTGCAAACAACTCTGTCACACTTAACAGCTACACTTAAAAAATGAAATCTCCTGTAGTTTTTGTGTGCATTCTCCCTACCTATATATTAACAGAGCGCAACAGTAGTCCTTGGGTCATCATGGCAATTGAGACAAAGATTTCATCTCTTTCATTTTTAACAACATTCACACTCCTTGATTAATCTGTCTTATTTACTTCTGATACTAACCATTTCTTGGTCACTTTGTCTATATCAGCCACACTGAGTCTGACTGGACACTGGGAAGAGTCTTTATTGGAATGTTTTTTTTCTTCCATCCAACCAAGCACATCCACTTCTTGGAGACTGCCTGAACAAGTCTCTGCAGTTTTCTTGTCAAGATTTTTCAGAGGAGGTTTGCCATTGCCTCCTTCCTTGAGACAAAGTGACTGGTTTTGTATCTAAGACAGGACTGGAACTCATGGTATCCCAGTTTCTAACCTGACGCCTTAGGCTCAGGCTAGGCACAGAAACTACACCAAACTGGTTCTTATATTAGAGATTAACTCTAATATGAGATCCTGGCAATAAGGTGACAAATTGTCAATGTTTTCTTACCCTTACTACATCCCAATAGCTGGCCAGCACTCCTATTTAGGGTGAACCAGTCCCTATTGGGTAAGGGAAGCCCCTTCCAAAAAAAAAAAAAAAATCCGCTGGGCCCTTGTGAGGATTATTCAGGCTGTCTGGCAGATATAGTCACTCAGATTTGTTTCACCTTGGACTTTGACTAGACAGGTAGGCTGAGTTGCCCGGGGCCAGGTCTGATATGATCCGGGATGCATTTGAGTCAGTGACACCTGAGGAAATAGACATAGCTCTCCATGCTGTCAGGTAGACAAGAAGGTGAGCTGTGGTTGAGTCCCTACTACAGCATCAGCTTCCTTGATAGTTGGGATGGTGCCCTCAGCCTTGAAAGAGGCAGTGGTGCTCCCTAAAGTGGTCATGTCTGGACCCAATGGCCTTTGAGAACTATCAACTATTCCAATCTTCCTTTTCTGGTGTAGGTTGCTGAGAGGTTTGGTCTGCATCTGATGAGAACTCTGGAGGATGTGGATTATCTAAACCACCTTCAGTCAAATTTCATGCTGGAATTTAGTACTGAAACAACTTTGGTCATGCTAAATAAATAAAAATAGTAGAACTTCTCATAATTTTCATTAAATATTTTGATTAATTTGTTATTAAAGAATTTAATAGTAAAAGCAAATACAGACTGAACTTAGGGTGCGGGAGAAAGAAATAGAATAAAAAAAATAAAGTGCAAAGAAAGAAAAAGAAGTATGATAAAGAAAAAGATAAAAATGAAAGTAATGAGTTCCAAAAATGACTTTTACTTCATAACAAGTAAAAACAAATTTGATAACTCTTCATCCCTTATAAACTTACAAGCAAATATCTCTTCTTCCCAAAACCCATCTATAGGCAAAATCCTTAAAACAGTATAAATATTTTTTATAGAGATAAGATTCACTTTTCTCACATGTGTTTGATCTGTGTTGAGGTTCTAATTAATGAATTTCTAAAGCAGAATAAGCTAAAGAGCAACTTAAAATTAAACAAGAACTGTTGCTGGCAATGAGTAGAGGAACTTTGAAAGGGAAGAATAGTTTTAACAACAGAGATTGGATACTCCAGCCAATAAAGCTGTACACTGTATCCTGTGCAGCAACCTAATCTCTGTTTTTGTCATGCTGCTTGACAGACTGCAAAGCAAAACAAAACAAATGATATACTATTGATGGGGACCTGCTGAAATCAGGAGATAGAGAATGGTAGACATGACCTGTGGGGATGATCTTGCAAGAAAAATGAATAGATACTAACATCAAGTGACACTCTTCATACATATATTCATGATATATCAAAAGATATTAAATAACAAATGGCTGAAGTTATGAAAGCAAGTGAGCAGTTTGATTCGCAGCTGAATGAAACAAGTGATGTGAGTTACATTATTAATTCAAAACTAAATTAGGCCAAAAAAAAGCTGTGTGTATGTCCTTTCTGCTGCTCTGTATAAAAACAATCTCTTAACATTAACAAATTAACAATTGCATTCAAGCAGAAATCATATTTTTGTTCATTAAACAGCTAGAGTTTCTTTTTAAGTAAAGTCAAAATAAAAACAATGTTCCACATATTTTTGCACAGGAAGAAAAAGACCAGGAATGGTGAAAAGGAACAGTCTAAGGTGTTTAGTTTATACAACTGATTCCAGTCTTTCACTACTATTGTTTTCAATGGGTTGTAACTACTCATCTGTTAAAAGCAGACTTTTTCCTCTTCGTTGCAGCAGACCAGGGCAAAAGCCAGCTATTGGTGATTTCTCACCTCCTCCAGTCCACTATGCTTCAGATGCAAGGAATTTCAGGGGAATTTCCCCCCAAATCCACCTCTCCCCCCCGTTCATCCCAATAGCTGCAGCCACTTATTCTTCTATGCAGAGTTACAACCTGGAAAGAGTTAAACAAACTTTCCAAAAAGGTTCTTGGCTGTCATTGCAGTCACCATGGGTAGGCAGCAGGACATACAACTTTTGCCTGTTTCAAGGAAAATTAAATTTAAAGGCTTTGCTTCCCCTCCTTTATGGATGCAAACAGCATTGCTAGAGTTGTCAAAAGTTTAATGGGTACTAGGGAGTAAATCTTCCCACATTGAGAAGACATATGGATAGCTAGCAGTGGTTCCAATAGGGACATAAAAGACAAAAAAACCAAAACCTGACAGGTAACCCAATTTGGCTCAGATGGAGGTATTTTCCTAGATTCTGACCCTGGTTTCCCCCTTTCCACTCATCTCCTACTATATGTATTAATGAGCATTAGAAAAAAAATAGGAATGGGATCCTATGTCCCTTCAAATACTGCTGAGCTGCACCACTCACACTAATGCCCAGGGTGGGTAATTTACCAAGCTGGAAAAATCAGAATATATATTCTGAACAGTCTCCTCATCCTTGAGAGAAATGGACAGAAGGAAGCACCACTTCTCATTTAACATCAATTTCAGAATAGCATGTTGGCATACAAATTGGTTTCCAGCAGTACAAGATGTGAAGTTGATTGACGCAATATTGGAAAGAATTGTTTTGCAACTGTGAATTGTTTTCTGCATTTACATGTTGGAAAATATGGCTGCTATTTTTGGTACTTTGACACAAACTCACCCTCATGAACACTAGGCTGTCTAACTGCCTACGCTTATATTAGCCTATTCTGAAATGGATGGTGTTCTTCTTAATAGTCTATTTTTCTTCAAGCTGCATATTCATGTCATTCATACAATTGCTCACTGTACTTTTAAAAGAGAGATAAGAAATATGTAGAATCCAATGCAGGTCAGGATACAGGAAGAGAGACAGGAGGGGAGAAATGGCACTTGCTGGAATCAATAAATCAGAATATTTGTAGCTCAGGATTGAAATGGGGGTCCTTGGTGCCCTCTGAGCTTGCTTGTTTTCTTGCAGATGTTTCATTGCCCAATTCATTGTTTGTTTCATTGGGTAATGAACCAACCAATATTGGGTGAGGGAGGCAAAGGGTTAAAGCCAACCAAATTAATATTCTGATCTCAGTAAGGCCTTCCATGTTTGTTATATATTTTCAAAAGAACATTCTATTCTTAATTATGTGAATGGCATCTCACAAACTGGCAACTTTACTCTAATGCAATCCATTTACTTTAGATATTGTGTCCTCATTTTCCACTGCAGGAAGAAGATGCTTTCTGCAACCAAGATAAAGTTTGGAGCCAAACAATGAATACTTTCCTGACCAAAAAACAAAAATAAATAACAACAGTGACCAATTCCATATGTTATGGTCAATCAGAGTCCTATTCAGATTCTGAAATATATTTAGCTCATTGCTGTAACAGGCTGTTTGTTTGTTATTTAGTCTCAGCAACTGGCAGCCTGTGGCTAACTTTGTCTGGGTTTGGGAGCTAAGCAGTATTGGATCTGGTTAATATGTGGAGGAGGCCTCCCAGGAATACCAGGATTGCAAACTATACTGAGAAGTTTAAAAAAAAATATCTCAGAAGATGGCAATACTAAATCATTTCTGGACTGTGGTCAAGAATACTGTATGGATATATTGGTGCAGTCACCAGGAGTTGAACTCAAACTGAGGGTGTTTTCACTTCTCTTGTTTGTTTAGAGCACGTTTGACGGGAGGACAACTAGAATCATTTAATGCAAACAGTGTCTGCCTTCATCTGGGAGAAATATAGAACATTTGCTTGGTCTAAGTTCTTCCTATGTTAATGGAATGCTTTAAAATGAATCCCGAGCTATCCAGCCAGAAATCTTCTATTATAATGAAGCAGAGTTTCAAGAACTACAGCCAAATTCAGGCCTGGAAACAATTTGCAAAGCTAGAAACAAATCTGGAATTTGTCTTTTTTCCCCCCTCAGACACAGACAGAAGCAGCCAGCAGTGGAGGCCGTGGGGAACAGGAGAAAGAGGATCAGGTTCCTAATTCTTCTTTCCAAGATGAGAACCCAGAGAGGAAATCCAAAATATCCCTGTCAGCATTGGCATGCAATGGAGAGGCCTAAGGATTGTGCCCTAAGTAATCTCAGGCTAAATGCTTGGACCTTCCCCCCACCTCCAACTTTTGATCATAACAAATTGACTTAATTTGTAATCTAGGATTTGATTGTGTAGTTTGACAGTCAAACTGTTTGATTACCCTACAGGCTTAAATCAAGAGCAAGGGGGAAAAAAGATTGATCTAGTTCTCCATCACGAGAAGGAGAAGGTCCATCTAGAATTTACTCCTTCTCTTCTTGAAAACAGAGCTGAATTTTGTAGAATTACACAAAAGCTAATGGTTGGAAGAGAACCATGTTAGTCTACGGTAGCAAAACACCAGAAGAAGCCTTGTAGCAGTGTTTTCACTTAACACATTATTAAAAGGTATACACTTTCATTAATGACAGTTCGCTTTGTCAGATGCATAGAGTAGCTATATTGATATATATTTAAACTGAGTTATTTAAACCGAGAGGTATAGCAAACATTGGAATGAGAAGAACCATGGTAACTAGGTAATTATGCAAAATATTTGGAGTCTTTAGCAAAGCTGAGATGTTGCATTCC
>JANHFL010004449.1:0-36678 GCA_032468155.1 Oxyrhabdium leporinum
GGAAGGAAGGAAGGAGGCAGGGAGGGAGGGAGGGAGGGAGGGAGAGAGATGTTATCTGCAATATTTTCAGAAACAACCATACCCCACATCTATAATCATTGCTTAATTCATCCCAATACTTTTGATTTGAGCAAAAGAACAACCCAAGAGTTTCAGCACTTTTCTCCAAAATCACAGCAAATGGTATATAATGTACAGTACATAATAAAATCTCAGTGGTGCTATTTCTAGGAAACTAAATGGCTGTGGTATATTTTAAATTTAAGCAAAAGAAAAAGATATTTTACCAATATGTTCAATGATTATTTATGTCATTTACTTACCTCCTCCAGGAGAAATATCTCGTTCAAAAATGCATAGTTTATATCCAAAATGGTCTTCTAATGTTTTAGGCAGTATCTCTAGAGCAAATTTTCTCTCTTCACCACATATTGGTGTACAGTCTTTCAGGTAAGACACAAAAGCATCATACAGTTTTCCATCTATAAATAAATAATTCACAGAGTCAACATACTTCTCTGATATAATTACTTATAGGAATGACATTCAGGCAGGCTCTCCTATTTTGCTCCTATTTTGCTAAGCAGCATTTATTTATTCTGTATTTATTTCATTTATGAAACAACCAAAAAAAGATTGTTTATGCCATATTAAATGTGGAGCCAAAGGAGGGCAGAAACAGTGAACAAAATCAATAATTTCCCATTTTGGAGACTTGTAAAACAATTATGTATCTGTGTTACTTCCCAAAAACAACTCTTTATCACTAATTTCTATTTTCTTTCAGAACAGAGAAAGACTATAATAATGAAAAGTGAAGAAGTTACAATTTCTTCTTTTTTCCCCTTTGATCCTTATGGATTTAAATCAGTGCTATTCTTTATTAAGTCAAATCAATCATTTTACCTCCCAGTGTTTCATCCTTTCCTGTTATATCTCTGAACAATAAAACAAGTTCAATCTTGAATATTACACAAAGAATCACTATCATTACAGCAATAAAGGAAAACATTATGGCCATTATCATTCCAGCAGTAAAGGTATGAACTGGTAAATCCGGATTAGATTCTAGAAAGAAAAAAAGAAGAGAATAGATTATTGTGTAGGAAGGCAAGCTTCCCCAATAATCACAAGAAGAAGTTAAAATATTTTCTAGCCAAATCCCTTTTTAGTATGCTTTGAAACAGAAATATATATAATAATATTTTGCCTTGTACTTCTATCTTAAAATAGAAGAATATTCTTATATTCTATATGAAACATTTTATCTATTATTAGGTAACCTTAACATAGTCTACTAAGTTTATATATTATCTTATATAAATGAAGCAACCAATTCAGAACTAGAAAATCCATTTGCTTTCACTCAAGATCAATATTTGCCATTAAAGAAGCAACTAAATGTTGTCAACTGCATGCAGCATATAAAGGTGAAATGCACTTTTAGGGGATACTTAGAAGGCTTTATCCATTCTCAATTATCTTTTATGCAGTAATGTATCAAGCCAATTTTATGCCAGCTGGACTTCAGATTGTCTATAAGTCAATCAGCCTTTCCAGGGAGACCAGACAGGAAACATGACCAGACGAGCTAATTTAATTTAATTTAATTATAAGGCTATATTAACAAAACCTTGCAAGTGAGAAAGTAGAAATCTTCGACCATCTCCTTTACAGCCTGAGAAACTAGGGATGGTCCCTTCTGAGGGCCTTTCTCCACCTACTCTCCACTATGCCCTCTCTTATCTGACCACTCCCTATGCAACATTTCTTAATCCTGTCTCTCAAGATCCTTCTCACAGAACACAACAAAGTCTCATTTATGTAAAATAATCCTTAAAAACAGAATCAAAAACATTATGCAGTTTTATCTTTTAATATTGTAAGCTGCCCAGAGTTACTATTTGGCAAGACGAGCAGTTAATACATTTTACAAAGAAATAGTTTACTTTATTGATTAGCCCATGGGCCATATCAAAGTGCAGAGTTTCAAACAAATTATTACTAAAATCTGATAAAAACAATTTTAAATGGAATTGGAATAAAATACAATTTAAAATGAAATTGGAATAAAATATGATTTAAAATGAGTTGGAATAAAATACAATAATTTAATATATGGATAAATAAAATATGATAAAATTATATTTCAGTGTCAAGTCTACAATCTACATACAAGAAATAAATTATGGGGACATTGGCAGATAAATGGACAAGTACACTCATTCTCGATAGTATAGAATAAAAATCAATGTTAGGGAATTTTGAATTTTATATACGGTATAAGTAGAAGAATTCAAGTCCCAAATTAGAAGCCACCTAATTTTTCTGTCTACTAACAGAGAAATTCATAGAAAGACCTTTTTTTATTATTTCCAAGAATTATCAACAAATATGTTAATATCTTCTGAGTTTAAGTGAGTGAGTTTAATAGCCGAGTTTGTAGATATTGTTGATGAATAAGAACAGCATATTATAATCTTATTGTTACTCCATATAAACACTTTAACCTATATTACAAAAGTCATTTTGATAAAGTAGATGAATATAGAATATTTAAAACTATGTAGTGTTTATATCCAAAGTTGGCTTGAGAATGCCATTAGTTTTTTAAAAAGAAATGCTTAAAAATATAATCAATTAACCAAAAATGCTGATCTCTTCAGGTGCTGAGGAAAATCATACTATTTTGTACAATAATATGGATGTCTTTCCCATTTTAGAAGAAAACTGAATGCTCAACTTATTAAAATAATTCATAAATCTCGGAAAATGTATGTTTCCCCTGAAATTGCATAAGATATTACACGACAATTCCAAAACATTATGGCCATTTTTTTAAAAAAAATGTTTTTGTTTCGTTAGGACAGGGGTGTCAAACTCATGGTGTTATGTTGTCGTCACATGATTTGTTTTCCCTTCGCCAAACCGGGGTTGGGCGTGGCCAGTGCGTGACACATCTGGCCTGTGGTCCGCAAGTTTGACACCCTTGCATTAGGAGATGGGTCTGAATATATGAGAGTATTATCTAGAGATACTATAAATGTTTGGATATCAGTGAGCATTGCTATATCTGTAACAAACAATTACATCTACAAAAACTCAAATTCAGATTAAAATGGAATTCAATTAGCCTTGCATAATTTTCAAGTTCTATTATCAGCTGCATCCAAAATTATCTGCCCACTTTCTAAGAATTCTTTTTAGTCTTTACAGTTTATTTTTCCTCCATATCAGTTTCGACTTCTGGGTCATATGGAGACATCTGTATTTACACAAGTTATTTTTTATACTAGATTAAACTATGCAATACCTTTTTGCAATATAAATGTTTGCTCTTCAAAACCATTTTCAGAAAAGACGCATTTGTATGAAGAATTGAAGTTCTTTTCTTTCACACGTTTAAACCAAAGTTGTTTCATAACATATTTTTTTCCATTTTCATCACTGTTAAAGAAAGGGGAATTGATAGAATAACAATGCTATAAGCATTTACTTTGGATAAAAGCTCAGAGAATTCAATGAATTTTACTTTTAAATAAACAGAAGAAGAGAGCTTATTGAATTCAATTAATTAATTTGCTCTTCAGTCATAAAAGTTAGACCTGCTCTCTTCTTCAAGCATTTTGATGTATCTGGAAGGATTTTGGAAGCTCCAAAATATGTGAAGGGCAATTCTTCTGTTGACCACTTTGTTAATCTTGGAAATATATATCTTAAAGTTTTCTTTATACTGAACTTTTCTTTCTGAAATTTATACTATTGACAACTTAAAGTTCCATATCTATTTACTACTTAAACTTTTCACTACTTAAAGTTCCAACATCCATAGCATGAATTCTGGAAATTGCTTTTCCAATGTATCTGCAAGGTATTTGAAGAAAGTTGCCGGAGAATTAAAGCATATAAAGATTAGTTTAAATAGCTAGATTATTCCCATCTTTTAAAAATGGCTGGTTTATATTTTATGAATGAATAAAATAGGAACAATTGCATCTATCCAAAAAGTTCCATTCCTATGTTATGAAATTTTATTTGGCAAAAATCAGGAAACAGTTGTAATTCCCTCTCCAAAGAATAGGACTGGCTATTTTTTTAAATTATTTTTTTTGATAGTACAGATATGCCATTTTATTATATTGGATCTCAGTCATAGTAGATCACATTGCAAAACTTACCAAAGAAATTTAAAATACAAGTAGTCCTCGACTTATAACAGTTCATGTAGTGATCATTAGAAGTTACAACGGCACTGAAAAAGTCGGAGTCATGTGATCATTTTGCAAACTTCTAACAAGCAAAATCAATGGGGAAGCCAGATTCATTTAACAATCATGTTATTCATTTAACAACTGCAGTGATTCATTTAATGACCATGACAAGAAAGGTCACAAAATGGAGCAAAACTTACTTAAAAAATGTCCCACCAACAAAAATTTGGGGCTCAATTTGTGGTCATAAGTCAAGAACTACCTATATGTCTAATTATCAAACAAGTGTACAAAATATTTGGTAATGAATAATACTTACTATTTATGTTCCACCTTTTGACACAGTGAACTATTACTCTGACATGTTTCTATATTTTCATTATGTACGATCCAATAAAGTTCATAGGGAAATTCAGCAAAGTTCTTTGAATAACCTAAAAATGCTATGCAATCGAGGATTTTCTCTTTACCTAACAGAAATATTTACTTAAAATTAACAATTTTAATCAAAGACTTATAAAAATTACAAGGGAGAAATCACAATTTCATACAATGATCTGCCAATTTTCTTTTTAATCCTCTTTAGAATTAAATCTTAAATCATTGATTTAAAATGAAGCTTTGCTTCAATGAATATTTCCTACCTGCTGGAATTCCTGACTTTGTGATATAGTTTAATATAATTTAACAAGTACAAATAACAACAAATAAGAAATTGGAAATTGGAAAAAAACATTGACTTCACTGGCACTTCAAACTGAAAATATTAGAATTCTATTTCTACAATCATTTGTTATGGAATACATTAATCTATGTACCATAGGACTTGCCAACAATGTTTCGGTACCAGTGTTTCTTCTGTTTGACTCTTTTATTCTCAAAAGAGGGAAAGCATTGAAGGATACTGAAATACATTAAGTTTTCTAAAATTTCAAAAAAAACATTTTCTCATAGTGCAACTACAATAGGGTAACTATAGATTGTTGTGTACCACAATCCTGCACATCACATCTATTGCTCACTTAAACATTGAATATGGTAAAAAAATAGTTTACATGCTATGGACTACAGAACTACAAAACTGTTAGAAAACTAAAGCTCCTGGATGTCCTGAAGGTAGTTTTTTTTAAAAATGACAGTGGATACAGGCACGTTCTTTGACAAGAAAAATAACTAACTCTTTAAATTAAAATATCACACTTCATTTCTCTTTACTATTCTTTCAAAGGCCTGCCAGCTACTTGCTTCTAAATGCTCTCTTCTTACTCTACTCTTCTAGAAAGAGTGTGGACTCTATGGAATAGATCCTGGGTTTAGGTGTAAACCAAGAGATATCATTACTTGGTTTATATTTAGTAATATAATCAGAGGCGGGCTGCTCTTGCTGTAGCAAGAGGTTTGCTGGTTGCGCATGCGCATTCGCACGCGCGATTGCGCCGCTCATATGTGCCTCATTGGGCTGCATGCGAAGCTAGAGGGAGACAGCTGATGAAGAAAGCAGATCTGGTGAGTGCAGCAGGGGCGGCACGGAGCTCATCGGAAAGAGGGTGGAAAGGTGAGTTATTTAGCGATAGCTTACAGCAAGGGCGGGTAGATGGGCCCAGCCAGAGCTCAGAGCAAGAGGTTCAACCAAACCTCTGTGTCCATGCAGCAGCCCAACCCTGAATATAATATAGTAATATCATTCTAGCTCAAGTGCAGAAAAATCTATGATATTTTAAAGGCAATTTATACAGCCAGCTTTTGAAAAGGCACACTTGTTGATAATATAGCCAAACATCATCATAGATTAATAATAAAGAGAAGTACCTATATCAGTTTTGAAAACATTATAACCAGATCCAATTAGCTTTGGAGTTACTTTTTCTTCAGTACCTTAAGAAGAGAAAAGAGAATTATTTAAACTAATTTTCCTAAAGTCCATTATGATGATAATCACTAACATGTTGTCCTTACATAAAACATTTTCTTTTAATTTTTTAAGTGAATTGGCCATTTAATCAAAGATGATTCTTCATTTAAAAAATATGATTTTGGACTGCCCCAGGCCATTAGGATGTATTCTCAAAATTACATAGTTGAATTTTACTCTCTAAGGAGAGGAGTATACAATACAGCAGAATGATTTTCAGTATTGTGGTCTTCTAATATCATATTCAAAATAGAAACATGATACATTGCATATAATACAAGAACCATATTAGTGGCATGCACACAAAACCAAGCAAGCTAACATCAGGGAGTCCTCAACTTATGAGCAGTTGCTTAGCAACCATTCAAACTTATGACAACCCCCTCCAAAGGTACTTTTAACCCACTTTGAGCCAGTTCCAAAGTTCTGACAGCTGATCCCCTATGTCACATTACCACATTTCAGGAACTTGGAAATCCATAATTTATGACCATTTGCAGAATCCCATGGTCACATGACCATGATTTATGATTTATTTATTTTTTTGCAAAAAAATCCCCAGTATTTACTTCAATTTTTCAGTAAAAATGCTCTATGGTGAACTCTGGGTTCAATTAACCACCGCAGTGTTCATTTCACAACTACCTCATTTGCTTAATCACTGCTGCAAAGAAGATTGTAACATTGGGACCATGCTTTATGACATTCACATGACCGTTTTATAACATTCACATGACCGTAATGGGCAGGCTCTTTTATGGTCATAAGTCAAGGACTACCTATATCAAGCAATAAGACTTACTTCACTCAGTTACACAGCCAACAAGCATGAAGGACTTGAAGCAGAGATAATTTCTGATAGAGAGCTGCTGGCATGAGAAAAAAAATGAAGGCTGTACGGAGGACTGGTTAGAAGACCCCGTCTGTGCACATAGTCCTCTATTGGGCCTCTGTTTTCCCCAATACAGCTTGCATTACTAGCCAATACATTTATAAACATGGACAGTTTAAGCAAATGTAATCCATAAAGATTACATTTCTGTGCTGTGTTTTCTTCTCCATTGTTTCATAAGATACTAAAATTCAAATCTGCCACATTAGAGCAAGAACACACTGATTGTGGTCCCACGTCATTTAAAAATTTTACACAGCCTCACCTTTAATATTTAAATTGATGGTACTTGTGCTGTTATATTTCTTTCCTGCATGAAGAACTGTTTTTACACATGTATATTTTCCACCATCCTTTTCTGTTAACCGATCAATGTGCCATTCTTCTTCACCTCTCTTATTAATATTCTCTATGCAGTCCTGTTTCAATGAAGGCATTTACAAGATGACTTATTATAAACATTAATCACTTGGATAAACATGATTGCATTCAGCATTCATTTGTTTTATTCAAAAATTATTCTGCTTATAATTCTTAACCTGGGAATAAGCCCTACAGAACCCAAGGAGACTAGTGTCAGGGTTCCAAGTAATGCTCCATAGAAAGAAGAACTCTGAGGCAGACAAGTTCCTCAAACAACAATTCACATTGGCACAAGCTGGTGAAAACCAACTCTAAACGTTCCCGCCTAATTAAAAAGTAAAAGTTTCCCCTTTCCCCAAACAATCAATCACATTGTCCAATCAAGGCGTCGGCTGGTTGCCTGGATACTGTGCTCCACCTACCTCCAGCCACTGTTGGAATGTCCTTGGTTCTTACAGGAAACTATTTTGTTTTGGCTACAAACCCCCATCTAACTATTCTCCCCCCTCCCTATCCCTTCTTCACACTGTGGCAACCCTGAAGCCTCCAAAATGACCCCAGCCAGGTTCACTTCAGTTGACAACTAGAATGCATAGATTTTGATGTTTAAACTAAATCCCTAGAATTAGTTGCTTAAAATCAATTCTTTAAATCCATTCCAGGAAAATGCAAGAACTTTTGGAAAGAATGAGTACAATGCAGAAACAACCTGCTTATGTCAATATTCACTTTTTCAGTGAAATATCTAATTACTAGAATGTATTACCAACAGAAGTTTGTATTATAAAGTAGCATTTATGGAATTAACAAATGAAACTATCTGTAAACATTAATAAAATGTTTCCCTTATACAAATCTGTTAAAAAGATGTTTAAAGAAGGATTTATTAAAAAAGAAATTATTTTTCAACATCAGATAAGTTGACTAGGAGTTGCCACCCAGCTGTAGAAGACACTGGCAGTGAAGTTTAAAACTCTAATCAGCTTCAAGCTAGGATCCTTGATGTATTTATTTCCACCATTCATGGAAACAAGGATATGAACTTTAGCTACATTCAGAGTTTTTTGAATAAGTGTGTAACTCCTCAAATGGGTAGTGGTTGACAAAAGTCCTCTCTTTGTACACCAGTTCTACAAGCAGAGTGGAAATGTTTACATTAGAGAAAGCGTCACCACAATGAAAGGTTCATGAACTGCTATCCAAATGATGCAGAATTTAGTACTGTCTGGAAGATTCTATATATTACCTCTACAGGTGAAGTCCCCTGCTGAACGTTATGCTGTATTCATAGAGACTGAATCTTCATTGAAGCCACCAGGACCATTAAACAAAAAGGAGGTCAATGTTGTTTGCAACTTATATGGTCATTTGTATTTTTGTTGTTGTTCCAGTGTATGAATGCAGTGAATGACAATTTCCATTGTGGTATATTATCTCCATCTTCCTGACTATAAACTATTTTTTTTATAAAAAAAGAAAGTATTTTAAAAAGTACCTTATACCAGGTTATGCTGATAACATTTGCAATATCATTTGTACTACTGCATGTGAAAGGATAGCCTGTCCCAATTATTCCATCTCTTCCAGTAAGCAAATGCTCTTCAGTGAAACAATTGTTCTTATTTTTCTTGATGACATTTAAGGACCATGCCTTACAGAATATTTTCCAGGTTCCATTTCTGCATGAGGACAAGAAATGTGACATATAAAGCAGAATAGTTGTTTCAAGGAGGAGATATACATCCAACCTCATAAATAAACTTATGAAATACATGTGAAGAAATTAAGGGTGTAGATGTCAACAGTTACAGAACGTGCCAATATTTTTTATTGTGGCCACATTTTTAATAAGTGTTTAAACCTTGGATAAAACCAACTATTTCAATCGCTGAACTAGACTGCCAATCACAGATATTACTTTGCTTGTTTACCATCAGGATCAACTCAACCTCATTCAGAAGTGCTATTTAGCATACCAAAACTGCCAGAGTGCACACAATGTGACTAGGTGAGATAACCCATGAGCAAATACAGCACACAGGTGGTTTTAAATATAGTGGTTTTATCCCTACAAAGGCATATATACACACACAAGTACTTTGATACAGGCCTTGAACAAACAGAAATCAGTAATCAGCGACATCAAGAAGCACACATGGAGAGAAAGATAAGCCCTCACAAGGTCTCTCTTATATTACAGCTTTTTAAAGTGGTAGTAGTCCAATAACCCTGCTGACTCATTGCTACCATTGCATCATCATTACAAAAATACAGTATTACAGCATTACAACCTTACAGCAGCTCAGCTGTTAAATTATCATTACTTTGACACTCCTCCCATTTAAAGCTGAATAGCTGAATGCTTTAACATATTCATGATGCTTTCTATCTCTATTATGTCCACGCCTCCTGCTTCGGTTTCTACTCTCACTGCTACAAACACTAATAGTACCCTTTATACTACTGCTGCTGGAACTGCTCCTAATTTCATTTTCTAATGGCTCTCTACAATCTGTCTCATTACTTTCCGTTACATCCCACTTACCATCTCTGGGCTGAATACCTTCACTTTTTCTATCCAGCTCAGTCTGGTTTCTCTGTCTGCCTGACATTCTCTTTAACTTTGGCTTCCTCCATTTATCTTGTTTTTCCTTAGGCAATGACCATGACCATATCTCTTGGTACTTACGGGGTTCATTATGAATACTACCTACTCTAACCCCACTAGCAGTGAACCACTTAGGAGGTATTCCATTACTACACCTTTCAGGTCTCCTATGTATAACTCTGTTTGTTTGCCTTTAGTTTTTCCTACTCACAGGATACACCCTGAATTTTTCCTCCTTGCAAGCAGTGCAATCTAAGTACATCTTCCACTGGTTTGGGTTTGGCTTATGCCCCTCAGCTAGGTCTGGCATCTTCTGCAGTACTCTGCAACTCTCATGCCCCAATCTCCTGTGCCCTAAATGTAAACAGTTGTTGTGTGGGAGTATTCCTAAATGTTCGTGCACTGCCATTCTCCTGTCTTCCTAGAATGTACAGACCATCCTTCTTAATCCCTCGGGCATGAATTCTTCCTGATGGAGTACTGTCCTCTTGCAAACAGTATTTCATACCCTTGGCTATCTAACCTGGAAACACTCAACAGATTATCATCCAATTCAGGTACATATAAGACATTATATAATGTTCCTCCTATCTCAGGCACATACATTTTACCTGCCCCTTTAACAGCAGTTTGTTAACCATTAGCCAAACTAACAAATGTCTGCTTAGCTGATCTCAAGCCAGAAAATGCTTGTGGGTTATTAGAAATATGCTGACTCATCCCACTGTCCAACACCCAAGTGTTCCTGGTGTTTTCAAATGCTGCTGCCGTCAGGAAAAATGACAACAATGAAGAACCACTCCTCATGTGTTGAGTAGCCCTACGTCCTTGTCTTGCTGCTCCTCTGTTTCTCTTCTCAAGGTAGCATCTCTGGAGATGCTGTGTAAACCCACACATATAGCACCGCTTCATTGTGTAAATAGTCTCGGCTGCTCTGCCAGCATCCTGGGATATTGCAGATGTTGGCTTGTGCTGAGCATTATCTCCTACTTTTCCTGGTAGCCTCTCCAGCCATTTCTGTTCTTCCTCCAACAATCAGCCAGTCAAATAAGTCATGCTTAAATCCCTTTCTTGCATGGACTCTAGGCTAGTCACAAGAACATCCCATGAAGTATCCAATGAACTGAGCACCACATATACCTTGTGTGCCTTAATTAAATGTCATTCCTCTTTCCTCTAATTCCAGGAATGTCTTTCTCATATCCTGCAGATGTCTGGACATGCTCTCCCCGGCTTCAGTTGTGCTTTATACAGTCTGCTCGTCAGCAACACTTTACTGTCTGCAGTCTCTCTAACATACACACTGTGCAATGCCTCCCAGCACTTTCGCAGACTGGAGACCCCTCACATGTATCAGCTGACAGAATTATGCTGGCTAATGCCTTTTCATTTATTCTCCGGTCCCCATCATCCAGGACTTCTGGTGGATTAGTAAATATCGTCCACAACTTCTCAAGTTCTATCGTCCCTTCTTAAGTACATCTCCATCTTTAAACTCCAGGAGAGGTAGTTTGTCTCACTCAGCCGAGACAGCATGAAACCTCCTCCCATTACGCTGATGGAAGCCATGCTGCTTGTTTCTGTTACAAGCACTAACCACTAACAGACCATGATGCACAACCCCTCTGGCTCTGATGCAAGTTCTCACTGGG
This sequence comes from Oxyrhabdium leporinum, assembly GCA_032468155.1. Lineage (NCBI taxonomy): Eukaryota > Metazoa > Chordata > Lepidosauria > Squamata > Cyclocoridae > Oxyrhabdium > Oxyrhabdium leporinum. The sequence continues at coordinate 11,639 of JANHFL010004449.1, forward strand.
TTTCTCTTCTCTCTGGTTTCTCTAGTCACTCTGGCCTTCTCTCTGATCTGCTCTCTGGATTGGACCCATAACCTGTCAGAGTGCACAGGTTGTGACTAGGTGAGACAAGCCAGGAGCAAATATAGCACACAGGTTTGTATTTACATATAATGGTTTTATCCCTACAAAGACATATATACAAACAAGTACTTTGATACAGGCCTTGAATAAACAGCAATCAGTAATCAGTAACACCACACAAGCACACATGGAGAGATACGCCCTCACAGGGTCGGCCTTATAAGATAGCCTCTTAAAGTGGTAGCAGTCAAATAACCCTGCTGACTCATTGCTACCATTGCATCATCATTAATCATTACAATATTATAGCATTACAACATTACAGCAGCTGGTTAGCTATTAAATCATCATTACCCTGACAGACTAACAAATTGACCAAATTGACACATGATCAACTTTAAGAAAACTTTATAGCTGTTGTGGCCTGTCAGTTGCCAGCCTCTCCAGCAGCCAAATCAGAGGAGGAGGAGGAGGCATAGGAGTCAGGGTCAGCATCAGGGCAACCTGGGAGCTCTGAGGGGGAAAAGGGAATGGAGCTGGCAGAGGGAGAGAGGTGGAGCCTGGGCCATCCAGCAGCCCTCAGATGGAGAGTCAACAGCCCCCAGGTCTGGAGGTGGTTGATGAAGAAGAAGAGGAACAGCTGGGTCTAGTGCCTGACATGCAGATGCACAGAAGGCAGAGAAGGGTAGAGCAGTGGAAAGCCATGGGTTGATCCTGAGAAAGGAAGAGCCACCGCTGCTAATGAGACTCCACCCTGGTTGTGGATGTTCTGAGGGCAGAGATGAATAGGTATGGCAGACACCTATTCATCTTCCAGCCGGATTTGCTAGCCTGCGAGAGAAACTTTTTGTCAGGGCTGCTGGCATTCCTAATAAAGGAATCTTTTGAGTTCATGTCAGAGGGTTTGTCATGTTTGGGGAGCTGGGTCAGAACAATAGCTTTATTTATTTCATTCAATTTCTATGGCCAACCATCTCAAACGAAGGACCAAATGCAACCCACAGAGCAGCGATGTTACATGAGTCCAAGATCCCACACTATTGACTACTCATACAGTTGCATTCTACATCAGCTGAAGCTTCCAAATGCTCTTCATTGGCAGACCCATAGAAAGTGAATTGTAGTAATTCAGAAGAGAGGGCATGAATACATGAGTGGCTATGGAAGTTCCCCAAATTGTGCACCGGGTCTATTTGGGGTAGTGCTGCTCCATCCAGGACTACAGGGGGAAAACCTTGTCACTTGAAAGCCCAAATGCCCAAAGCTATTCAGTCTTGCTAGGGTTGAGACCAAGCCCATTGCGTCCTATCCAGGCTCCTATAGCCCCCAGGCATGAGGACAGGACATTCATAGCCAATCACTTAATCCCAAAAAATGGACTAATGGAACTTTCTAAACAGTCTTCAAAATTACCTGGACTCTTGAAAGATTATTGCTTATTATAAAGGTTTTGGAAAGCTTTAATATGCCAAAAGTTAGGTAAGAACATTTGGTAATGAGCAGAAATTTTGTGGGGAAAAGGAACTTTGAATCTCAGGATTCAAAGGATTAAGTAATCAATATGATCATGGAAGTAACATTTAGGGATAGTTTCTCATTCAAGTCTCAAGCAAGCATAAATGAAATTAGAAAGGGAAAGGAACACATTATATTAAAGATGTATATTATAAATTCAGTTTAGTCTTGGATCTGCCAAACATAGTATACGAGTGTTGCTAATTACTTAGAAAATTAGAATTTCCAATTTATGAGTGAAAACCAGAAATTAATATAACATTATTTGTAAAATTTAAAATTTCTTTTTTATTGTCAAAGTAAATATATTTTATGAAGAACAAAAGAAAAATATACAGAATTGTAACTTATGTACACTGGCTTTAAAGATATTATCTTGACTCTAATTTACATCATCTTTGTGTTTTTAAAAGATATTTTATATAGATATGCAATATGTACAATTTTATTTACATACATTCATAGGATGTGAGATAAAAACCAGTCAATAGGAGAGACATTCACATATAGTATACAAATTTCCAGAGGACCAAAGGAATGCATTCCTAGCGTAAAGAACTAGAACTATTGCTCTTAAATGACAACATGATCTCTGTTTTGACCTTCTCAACCCAGAATCACAGTGTTTTAATTCCTGTTTGATTAACATAAAAAAAATAGGGCATGATGCTAAAATTCATTGCTACTGAGCCCCTCTGAAAGCAGAGAACTGCTCACAACTAATCCTGTCCCATTGCTTTCAGGGAGGTTCAACCTGGTTCAACCACGGCTAAATTTGCTCAGATTTGCTATCAACATGACAGCTATGACTGTACATTTAGTTTTGCGATTGAATTGACCCATTGGGGCTTTGAATGATCATCTAAAGCTAAAACAGAACAAAAAGCTGTATTAAAAATAATCCAGATTAAAATGTTGCACAAATACCGCCACAAGGTCCTTAACTGATTTGTTATGCATGTTGTGTGATCATAGTCTATTCTTTAAAAATATCCAACAACCCTACTTACTACATTCTCGTTCTCTAGAAACATCCTAAAATCAGTAGAGTACAAAAAGAAGAAAAAAACGGTGGAAGGAAATGTTGTTTCATCAAATTATTTGTGTGCTGTGTATATTCCCTTAAAAAATAAAATAAAATTAAAGGCCCTTAAGACAGCTACCATGCTAGTTGGCTGGAACACCCAATGCTCCAGTTGCATTGCTCTCTGAATAGTGGCCCATACGGGCACTGAGCATTTTAGTACCGCTTACTGCTGAAATCTCTCAAAGTGCTTTTATAAAACATTCACTAAGTCTGAAGTCCTTCTTCCTCAGCCACTAGGAATATGGATTATGTTCAGTACTGTAAACAAGGGCAAATTGGCTCAGCAGGTTTTTTTTTTCACCCTTAGTCTGGGAAGATGCTATTTAAGCTCAGGCAAAAGGATTGGCACAGTTAGAAACTAAGGGTAACGTTCCAGAAAAGGTCACATAGATGTTTTTGCAGGAATGGTAGTTGATTAAGGCTGCCTGCATACCCAAAGTCAATGGCACAGCAAGAAATTGACACAGGATTTCATGCAGCTATCCCATTCTCCCACAGCACAATCATGGGGGGGGGGAGAGAATGGGATGGGACACACTATCCCACTGAAGGATCTTTTGAACACTAATGACAAGCATCCTTCCTGGAAAAGAGGGGCATGACCCCTTTCTGCTATTCAATAAAGCAAGAGAGGTGGCCACCCTTCCAGGGCCAGAAGCACCTTTGTAATTTTGAACCATATCATAGTTAGAAAATGGTCATCATGCAGGAAAGTTTGCCTGTTCATACAGTGGCTGCCAAGAGAGCAGATGGCTAATCACCAAACACCCATTTAACCATACTCAAAACTGGGGAAATGGCTGTCCACTACCACTACCTCAAGCCTCCTGAATGTTCTCCACCTCTTCAGCTTATCCATTTTTTTCTAAGAGCACCTTCAAGTTCATATCAGATTATGAGGCATTTTTGCATATGGCTTCCCATGGTGGGGGCTGTATTTTAAAAAAAAAAAACAACAAGTATCAAGTTGAGTAGGGAGTCTGGAGCAATGGCCATCACATTCCCTACTTCTGAAAGTAGCACCTTAGCTGTGTTACAGTTTGAACTTCATAGAAAAACTTCATTCATTTCCTCCACAGCACTGGTCAGCCAAATACACATGCACACATGCAAACACACACCTATCAGATCCACAGTCCACCTTAGCTTCTTATATGGTAGGAATAGATTGTCCATGGCTGGATTTTGGCACTATGACATATAGTGCAGGATTGATGTGCTCTACTAATAAAGAACCAAAAGAAAATTCCTAGATAAATGATTTAATACACTGAATAAATGAATATTTGGCCTTCTTAATAACTGCTGTGGTTGACTATTCTATTCATCTTTGGTATAAATCTTTATGCAAGCTTAACTGTTTAAGACCTTGGGAAAAATATTATCAGATTCTAGTTATACATGTGAGAGAATTGCTTGAGCTTGGTCTTCTCTGACTTGGCTGTGATGTTTGGGGAATTCTGCAAGACAAATCCACTTATCCAAGTTGACGAAAGCCAATTTTAGCCCCTTCCAATCCAGAGATTATGAATCTGAATGGTGCAAAATGGAGAACTGGGCAACTTCTCTGAAATTTACCATAGTTTTTATACAACCTAAAGAAGGCTCGTGCCTAAACTGCGAGGCAATCCATACAAAACCATTATCTCTTGGCTGGATGACAAAAAGTTATATTTTGTAAACAAAGGAGATTGGGTGAAAGGGCATGGATGCCTTATCCTAATTTATTTATCTCCACCAGCCATGTGAGATGTAACAGGCATTTTCAAACATGCTAATCTTTACATGGGACTAAGAACAAGGGAGAGTGAAGTCTGCCAGTTCCAGTGAAGCATCTTCTCAAGAGGGAGAGCTGTTAAGTCTGCAAATGGCATCAACTGATAGGCTCAGATATGGTGTGCACACAAACTGAAAAAAATCTAGGGTTTATTCAGACTAAAACGATCATTCCATACACTGGTTTATTGCTTAGTCTAATCAAAGATCTGCCTATTGGCAATCCCTTCTTTCTATATGCAGACATACTCAGTCACACATGTACACATATTGCTGACATGTTTCTTCTGTTCAGTCTCCTTTGAGAGCACCTATGAAGATCTAGCTAGTGAACACAACACCAAATCATTGTATCACCAAAAATGAACTCGTGAAAATGAAGTGGATTTTTTTTGCATTTCAAAAGGAAATTGCTCTTTCCAAAGAGGACAAATAGGCCAACTTAATAATATTAATAATGCATTTTTTAAAAACACCTCATGATGAATAGTCCTGTACATGAGCAAAAGCGCTCAGGAATGCCAGAACTGTAATTAACTAGCAGCAAGTTGTCCTTATATTATCATGATGTTGGAGCTCAACTGACTGAAAATAAAATGCTGTAATTCTGTAGTTTTCAAAAAGAAGCAGCAGCGGCAGCAACAAAAAGAATTAGGAAAATAATAGCAAAGTTGGTGAATGATGGGTGGGAAAAAGGCACATGTGATGTCCTAATGACAGCAGTTACATGGAGAGAAATAAATTATCACAAGAAAGGAACAAATGCTGTTTGTGGCAGTTCTTAGAGGCATGGTGGGAAGGACTGGACCAGACACATCAATTGACTGAGCGCACTGAGCGGCTGCTTCGTGGAAATCGATGGACTTTGACATGCTTGGACAGGTGGTCACTCCGTGCAAACTTCTTCTCACACACAGGGCACTGATACGGTTTCACTCCAGAGTGAGAGCGTCGATGTCGAGAAAGTTCATCTGACCGTGAGAACCTGGAAGTGAATAAGAAAAGATCATCAGTGAGATGCCTTCACCTTTAAGTGGTCATCAATGTACAGTATATAAAAACAGAACCAAGAATATTTAACATTATGATCATTCTTTCAAAGAAATACTCCCGAAGAATACTTCATCCCCTCCCCCCTTTTTATGGCCCTGTATTCCCTTGTATCAGGATGGAGTCGAGGTGACTGAATGGAGTTGAGCATTTACTGGTTGGATGCCCTTTCTGACACCTATGCGGAGTTCACAGCAGATATTTACGCTTTGTGCTCCAACAGAGAAACATCTGTCGCTGCCTAGGATTGAAATCTCAGCCTTCTGAGTGTGAGGCGAGCATCTTCATCCCTAGGCCATCACACCACTCTGCTGAAGAATACTTCAATAATCCTGCCAAATAGATTATTTTTATTCATCAGGGCATTTTTTGGAAGGTACTCAGGGAGACAATTGGCCAAGATCCATGTATGAAAAGAAAATCATCCCAACAATGTTTCAATATCTGAAACATTTTCATTTCAAAGTGAGTTATTTCAGAATCTTGGATTATCTCCACCAACCTGTTTACTGGCCATGGCTTTCAATATACTATGTATACACTCACACACACACATACACACCAAAACAGAGAGAGAGAATGGCAATTTCAAATGAATATTATGCTACTCACGCCTTAATAAACCCCTATTATTCAAACATTATAGACTATAAAGGAGCAATTATCCACCAGCTTTTTATTATCCATTTGCTCCCACCTCCCCAAATAGTAATAGGCCAATCTATTTTATGGGAATATGGTTAAGGTTTCCCTGTTAATTATGTCTGAATCTAGGCACGGTACTCATTTCCATTTCTTGGCCGAGGGAGCCAGCATTGTCTGAAGACATTTTCCATGGTCATGTGGCCAGCATGCTATACACCAAAGATGCATGGAATGCTGTTACCTTCCCACTGAAGTGGTACCTATTAATCTACTTGCATTTACATGCTTTTGAACTGCTAGGTGGGCAGGAGCTGGGACAAGTAATTGGAGTTCACCCAAGTGGTGCTTAGGTCTTGAACCTCGGCTGTCAACTTTCAAGCTGAAAAAAAATTCTTAGAAATTCTTTTGAAATCCACATTTTTGCTAGGAAAAATTCAAAGGATTTTTTTTCCTTCCCTCCCCTCCAAAAAAGATGGTTTGAATTTTCCATTTTCTAGGATAAAACAATTGCTGCTGTCACCTGCAACAAATCTGAGGTAAAGAAAGAAATTTCCTCTGCTCCAAGAATGGGTTTTTCCCTACAGAAATTGCATTGACATTTCCAAAATATCATTTGCATACAGAATTAAAATGAAAAGTCAACTGAAAAATCTAAGAATTCATGAAACACACTTGGACTTAGGCACTCTTTGAATAGAAGAATCCTATAGTTGGTGTCAGCCAGAACAGTGATGAAGACTGGCATAGACTAGAATTTTTAAGAACTGCTGTCAGCTTTTCCTATAGGAAATAAATGAAATTAGAGGCATTTCTTAGCCAAAAAACGTATTGATCCCAAATTATTTCCCCCTTCTGTCACATTAAAAGTGGAAAATTTTGGAAGAGTTTGGGGAGCCATGTCCAAAGTATTGAGAGGCCACATATAAGGACCCCGAGATGTCAAGTGGTACAACTTTGTTTTAAGAGGATAAAGTTAGTTTTTCTTCAAGAAAAAATATATAACTTTTCTTCACTACCTAGAAGAGAACTGGACTTTCTAAACTGAAACACTACCAACAATTATGTGACATTGTTGTTCATTTCTTTTTGTATTTTATCTCTATTCTTTAGGGAATTAAAAAATTGCCCCTGCTAAATAGTGTTCTTGTCTATAGTTTCTCTTGATATTTATTAAGCATGTTTGAACAAAATATTTCTAAATGTTTGTAGTTTGACATTAGGAGCAAAACCTCGTGGATAAGGGAGGGAGAAGGTTCAGGCTATGTGCTACCTGGCCCATGAAAAGGAACATGAGTTAATATGATAAAAATATATTTTGTATCATAGCTAAGCCTAAGTTGATCAGGTAACAACATTGCTATGTTGGCATTCAGTTTGCTTGAAAAGATCAGTTTACTATAACTACAGAAATAAATTTGAAGCTCCTTATGTGCTTGCAATATGTACCCACCCAAACATTAAACAGAAAAGGTAAAAACCTTCATATTATTATATAATGCTCTCTGAAGACAGAAATTTTATAAACTGATTTTCCCCCATTTAGATTTGATTGGGTATTAATATACAGTCATTATCTTTCATTTATGGAACCTAATAGGGACTCCAGATATTATCATCTTCCATTTTTAACCTTCCCATGTTTCCTGGACATTTCTTTTGCCTTTTTCTTGATAGGAAATGTATATGTTGAGGATAAAAAGGCAACTTTTGAATAGTAGCAGCAGGAGCTGCCAAGCAAAGGATTTAATGCTATTAAATATGCTAATTGAAGATTAGTTTGAAAGTTGCCTTGATTCTCTGAGCTACTCTTCTCAGAAGATGTTGGAGTCATTTTTCTAGGAGCAGGGAAGCAATAAGTAATCAATTTCAGATCTGTGAATCAATCTAAAAAGGGTTTTGTGCATCGCTTAGATCAACTCCAAGGATTTGACTGATCTGGAGATTCAATTATTTCTCCTAATGATATTCAGCTAGCAGAGCTGCATTAGACTAAAGAATCTGATGTTTAAGCTAGATATAAACCCTATTACTCCAGAAAGAGTCTTTAGTATTAATCATTATTTTAGTTGCTACTGGCAGAGTTAATTACCAGAAAGTCCACTGAAGTCACCAGTTCTCCAAGAACGCAATTCAAGAACTGAAAGAGCACAATTAACATGAACATTCCTTACGGATATCTTATAGGGCAATAGTAACAAAGAGCGGAAGAACAAGTTTCCATGTTGGATCTGCACAAAAACATCTCTCCCAGAATAATTTTGAAAGGAATTCCATATTTTTAATTCAACTTTCCCATGAAATCAAACAGGGATCTCATTAGTATATCTAATCTTCTGAAGGAATCGCTGGTACTTTTGAAGTTCCAAGGAATGTAGCATCTATGAATTTGCAAGCACTGAGTACTCAAATATCAAGGAAGTGAAATTAAAACTAGCTTCATAGGTGAAATATGATTCATGGAACTGAGTTTAGGTGTGTGAACTGCAACAGATTCCAAGCAGAATGTTTGAAAACAGAATTCATATATTGTTAATTCTATCACTTTCAGTACTTCCACTAACCTTCTATCTATTTACTTATCTCTTGCATTTTATATTTGCCTAGTGCTTTTTTTTGTAGCAATAATATCAGTTGGGTCCTTTAAAAATTATATGGGGAAAGAAATCATGGGAAATTGTTTTTCTGGAAAGGAGGTTTTTTTTTCATGTAACTGCTGTTTAAGAACCCCATAGTGGTACAATGATTACAAAAACTATCAATGCAATTAAAAATTAATCAGGGCTAGCAAAGGAGTTAGCAGAAACAACTGCTTTGCCCAGAATAATTGTAACCATGACATGCAATTTTTCACCACTTTGTAAACTTTCCCAATCTAGAACCCTGGCTGGGCTAGTGTATATAAGAATGGAGAAAGCTGTTTGACATTTTGTCAGAGCAATTTTATCTATTCAATCCAGGGTTGTCTCTTCCAGTACCCAGTACCCAATCCTTTCACCTGGAGAAATGGCTCGTGAAAATAGGACATTTTCATGTTGAGAGATTGCAATACTGTATACAGTTAGGAGGCGATGTGCTACCTGAAAGTTTACATTGCATTACAAGACAGTTCTCCACAATCTGCAGAAACAGGGCTGCTGCTGCTAGCAGAGGCAAAGAGTGAAAGCAAAAACAAGCCCTGCTTCTCAGAGAAGACCCGAAAAATGTGGAAGAAAGCAGATCACCTCAAAGGCTGATATCAGATTTCCTGATGTTTCCTGAACACTGCCTTGCTCCAATGGGATTAGCCCACCCCACTGGCATCAGCAGAAGAGGCCTTTTCTGGATCCTGTCGGCCAGGGAGTTTCACCTAGCAGGATCAAGGAGAACAGTCTTCTCTGTCATGGCCTCCCGCCCATGAGAATGTCTTGCCACCAGAGGTGAGATCCATCTCACACACACACACCCTCCGGCCTTCTGGGAGGGCTTTAAAATGTGGGTCTGTTGGTTGACTTGGGCCCATGATGGGAGCCCGCTATGCTAGAAATGGTTGATTGAGTGAGAAACAAAATCCCATCAACACCTCCCTTCTCCCCCCGTACCACCCGTGTCCCTGATTTTCATCTTTTATTTATTTGCTATCAAACTTAAAGTTCAATGCTTTTTTATCTATGCTTTTATACTATTATGGGCCGTCCAGAGCCACTCGAGACAGTGAAAAGGGTAGCATATAAATTTAATAATTAAATATAAAACATCCAGTTTCTTTGGGTTGGTGAGCAAGTATTCTGATCATGAGTGGAGCTGCTAAGAAAAGGAAAACACACACACAAAGATTCAAACACATCAATCCTTCCATTCTCTAACAAAGCTGCTACCAGATGCCTTGCCTGGCTCAAGATTTAAATAAGAAAAGCTAGACTCTTCAGAAAAGCAGAAACAAAGGGCCTTTTGTACTTTTGTACTTTTCAGAGTGTTTCTTGTTCTAGTACCAATGAGATGTTGAAGAAGAACTCTGAGCTCTAAAACACATCAGGAAATGGGATCATCAATCTCGTACCTATCTGTTTCAGATTTCCTTCATTCTTCTGTTCAGCTCTGTGTTACCCTGGGCTTGCTCAGTGGGGGTGACAAAGAAAGTGGGACTGATATTAAGCCCAGAGAATGGTGACAAGAGCAGCTTTATTTTTTATTCTTTCCCTATGGAGCAAATAGGTTAAGGCACAAACAGAATTGGAAGTAGTACAGTCCAAATTCATTTCAGAAGCAGGAACATCTAATGCAGCCAATCATGCTGGCTGGGGAATTCTGGGAGTTGAAGTCCACATATCTTAAGGTTGCTACGGTTGAGAAATACTGAACTTATCTCTTCCATTTATCTATTTGCTCCTCTGCTGTTTTTATTTTCATCTCATACCTCTGAAAAACTGGGTACCAAGCTAGAGGAGACTCAGTGCTAGGCTGAGATATGCTAACATCTACCAAGCTGTCATTTGACCCTTTTCTCTAGAACTTATACTGCAGTTTGCTTAAGGGCTCACTTGATGCTGGAACCCATGGACTACTGATTCTGGAAAAGATGAGTTTAAGAAACCTTGGGACAGGGAATAAAAAATTAATTATGGTGCAGTATCCATATAGAAGCGCTGTAGCTCTGATCATGAGCAATTAAAATACCCCTGCACAAGTTTCCAAAGACTATATGGAGGAGCAGGCATTTATAATCTCAAAAAATATGGCCAATCAGTGCAGACTAGGACATTAGCATGTGATCAGTTAATGATGTTTGATTATAACATGTCCAACCACATTGAAAAAAAAAACAGGTTATACAAAGCTATTATAGATAATGCTGAACTAAATGGAGCAATGATGCAGGAAGTTCTTGACTTACAACCACAACTGAGCCCCAAATTTCTGTTGCTAAGCCAAGACAGTTGTTAAGTGAATTTGGCCCCATTTTACGAACTTTCTTGCCACAGTTGCTAAGTGAATCGCTGTGGTTAAGTTATTCCTACATTCTTTAAATGAATCTGGCTTCCCCGTTGACTTTGCTTGTCAGAAGGCTGCCAAAAGTCTATCGCATGCCCTTGGGATGATACAACAGTCATAAATACGAGTCCGTTGCCAAGGTCTGAATTTTGATTGTGGGGATGCTGCAATGGTCATAAGTGTGAAAAACGGCTAGGAGCCACTTTTTTTCTGTGCTATTGCAACTTCGAACGGCCACTAAATGAACTTCTGCAGATCAAGGACTACCTGCCTTGATAATTAATAAGAGGAAGGAATTACCAGCGAAACCAAACAATTTTTTTAAAAAAACCAACAAGCTGGCTATATTAGTATATGTATTTGATTTTCAAACAAGAAAAATAAAGCACAAACTTTTCATTCTTCTGTTTGTTTTGAAAGATACACACTTTGAGTAAATAGCCAGTCTCTATACAGAGCTCTGCTCTGGACTTTCCCTTTTTTTTCTGAACTCCAAATCGTTGCCCTTGGAGCCCACACTTACTATCCCCAGCCAGAAATGCTAATGCTTCTGTACTGAAACCAGTAGTGGTTTCTGGACCTCTGATATACATATATATATACATTCTTCCTGTGAGACATATTTCAAGTTTCCTGAAAATCTTATGTGCATTTACTTGGAAAAAATGTCTACTCAACCTGATATAAAGAAGAAAGAAGGGGAGAAAAATACCAGAAGCATTTAAGAAAATCTGGAGGGGAAAAAACAGAGGCTTCAGATATATTTGTTCCACTCTTATGAGGTCTCACTCTCTCTTCAAACTCCAAGGAAGTAAACATAACCTGCTGATAAAAGAAAGCTGTGCAATTCTAAGCTCAGCTGGCTCAGTAAATTTGACAATCTGACTTTGATGTTCAAGAAGAACATTCAATTGATGTTGGGAAAGCAGAGATGTGTCCCCAAAGAGAGGAAAATTTGAAGGGAAAAATGAAGCAACTTCCCTTCCTTTGTATAGCAACAAATTCTAGTGGCGAACATGGATTGGGATCAGAATAACACTCAACATAACACTTAGACTGGAGGCATTTGACTTTCTTCAGTACATTTGTCCAGCCAGAAGGAAAAAACCTGGAGAAACATCTAAGATTAGCTTGTTGCCAATGACAGCTTTACCCTATGTATCACGTAATCCAGTGGCCCCCAACCTTTTGGGTACCAGGGACCAGTTTCATGGAGAGAGGCTTTTCTGAGGACAGGGGGGCAGTGTTCACATGCTGCCTGCATCTCGCACATACACGGATGGGGCTTTACTTGTTTGCACGGCCCGATTCCTGGCATGCCGCAGGAATGCTACTTACTTAAGTAGACCTGGCAGGATGCAGCTCCATTGGCGATGCTGCAAAGTCATTTCTATTCTTATTCTCTTTCTCTTTAAGCAGTTTGCCAGGAAGATATTAGTCACCGTATGTTTTACATAATGGAAAATAAATATTACAAATGTTTATATATAAAACCCTGTCATTAATAGACACCAATCCATCCCACCCCCACCAAAAAAAAAAATCAGAGGAGAGAACCTTTATACCATGCAAGGCAGGAATTCATATCACTAATTCTCATTATTTTTTTCACATTTCAAAATTAAAGAAATTAAGTCTTGGGTTTACTTGGTATCATGCTTTTTACAAATGATCAATCTTGAATATCTGACCTAAAACTCCTACTATCTTTTAACTATTGGCAGTAACAACTGGGGGTCATGGAAGTTTAAATTCTGTTTATCTACAGATTTAGGAGTTATTTTAACTAACCTTTCCTTATCATCAAAACACCCCCATGTGTATTTATTTGAATTAACCTCTCCATATGCAAACATACATTTATAAACTCTCAACACATATACAGTAATAAACAATCTATCTGAAACTACTGGAAGATCACACTTGTGGCTACCCATAGTAGAAAATATTTGTCGTTTATATCTTAGATTTTTAAGAGAGTCTTTTTTTCAGAGATGAGATTTCAATCAGAGTAGAACTGGAAGGGACCTTGGAGGTCTTCTAGTCCAACCCCCTGCTCAAGCAGAAGTCCCTATACCATTTTGGACAGGTTGCTGTCCAGTCACTTCTTAAAAAGCTGCAGTGATGAAGCACCCACAACTTCGGAAGACAAGCTGTTCCACCAGTTAATTGTCCTCACTGTTAGGAAGTTTCTCCTTATCTGAGAAAGTATAACTGCATTTGTGTTGTGTTCATTTCTGAAGAAATTAAGCTATTTACATAATAGAGATATCCTTTGATCCTTTGAGCTAAAGGGGACTTTGGAATCACAATCAACATTTTATGAATTGTAATGGGTGAAATATAGGAAGCTGACTTACATAACTTCTAAATTGGTGTGTTTTGCAAAGCCTTACTTAGTCTGGTCTTTTGAATTGATGATACTAGATACGGTAGATAGAAACATGGTCTCTCTAGTACAAACCATTCCCAGCAGTTGCTATCAGACCTCCTAAGTGGAGTAGACAAGAGCGAACCTTGGAATTTCTGAATGCAAAGGGTCTCTTTTCCTGCTGAGTTATACAGGGTATCTAAGCTTTACTAAAACACAGTTTGCAAAAAAAGCAAACTGGGATTGGGTCAATGGCATTCAAACAGCAGTATTTGCTCTGTCAAGTCTGACTTATCTTTTATAAATGGGATACCACTGAGTGTTTTTATAAAGGCCAATGCCCTGTTATATAAATACAGTTGTTTCTGGAGAGTTACCAAATTTTAAGGGAACATGCTCCAATTACTTTGTTCATTAGATGTGCAGTAGGATTTATGAATCAGATTCAGCCACCAAATGACAGTACTAACCTCCATCCACAGCCAGGCCAAGTACATGCAAAGGGTTTTTCCCCTGTGTGCCTTCTTAAGTGGGCTTTCAAATGGCTGCTTTTAGTGTACATCTTGGTACATCCAGGAAAAGTACATTTGTGCATTTTAATAAGTTCTGCTGCAGGATTCTTTTGAAACTTTTGACCCATGATGACTCCAGTTTGACCCTGGATTGTACCTCCTGGACCAATAGGTTTTGCGGCTATCGGAACTGGAGCTATGCGGACAAATTTGGAAGATGAGTTCAAGTTGGATGATTGAACAAGTTGTGGCACCAGTGCAAAGGTTTGCCCTTGGATGTTGACCAAGAGCTGTGCAATTTTAATGTTTTCTTGCACTGGTCCTTGTGAACTAGGGCTCACATCTGACGGTTGCTTAACTTGAACTGGCTGGATCTGAAGCATGACTGGTATCCCTCCATCAAGGGACACTGCTCCATTAGATGTATGGCTGCCTTCCATTGCACCATCTGATGGCTCATTTTTACTGTCTTTTAAAGTAACACTTGGTACCATCTGGTCTTTTTGCTGTATGGAAGCTACAGTAATTTGGCTGCAAGCTCTCATGTCTTTGGTCTCACTCTTAGGTCCTTCTTTGAGATCAATCTCCATGTTTTCTTCCAAAAACTCCTCTATCTCCTCAAGGGTTGGCTGGAATGGTCCAGAATCTTCCATCTCCACTGTGAACTCTGGCATTCTAAAATTCTCCTCCTTCACAATGGGCTGAAGTCTCCTTTTATCCCACCAAGAAGCATGGCCATTCCCCAGAGATGCCTGGGACAACAAGTAGTCCAAGATACTGTCTTGATTCTCAGCACTTGATGAACTCCCATAGCTGGAGCCTAGAACCTGTGAATCTGGGCTCGAACAAGAACAAAAACTTGAGGAATCACTGTCATCTTCAGACACTGGGGAAGGCAGCATTTGGTATGACCTCCCAATAGCTGTCATGTCCCCAAAGTATCCAATTGAGGGCCTGGTGGATGAGAAAGATCCATCCACAGGAAGCAAGTGATCCACCATTCCTGGATGATCTCTTTACGCGTGTCCCACCAGCATGTACCGAACGAGTGAGTACCTGAATGTGGGAAACACAGACATTGACAGTCAGAAACTAGAAGTAATTGTTCATCTCAGCATGCTGAAACCCTATAGCTTGATTTAGAATGCTTACAGAGTACAGCACACGTTGCTACATGTTTTGATCTAGTTTGTATCACCCAAGAGGATTTCTTGAGTGCTTGAAAGCTTTCTTCAAGATTGCACCGCATGCTTACAAAAGAATTATCTCCCCAAACCATTTCATAACTGTACATTGGCGACTGTAGATTTACAACAGCTTTCTTTTCAAACGTTTGCTGGCAAAAAGATAAAGAGCTCTATATTTTTAGCCATTAATCCTACAAATAAAGTTAAAGAATACGCAGAGGGGGAAAAAAGAATACCGAGTTTTTCTCCCATCCCTGAATTTCTTTATAAAATAGATAATTTATCCCCAGGAAGCAGGTTTCTATCCGCTACAATTTTTATTCTTTCACATATACAAATATAGGCTAATTACTGAGAATCACAGGAGCTAAAAATATTGGCTGGTCTTCAACAACAAATATACCATGGCAATTTTCCTTCCTTAGATTAATGAATCAAGCTTTTAGCATTAATATCTTCAGTGCTGGTCCTTATAAGGTTTTTTTAACCAAGCAGGATTCCTCCGTTACCATATTTCTGGAGATGGAATCCCCTTTTTTTGCCCTGCCAGCTCCCCTCTTTAATAAATAAGTAAAGATTATGGACAAAAAAATTGCATTCTTTTTTTTTCTTCTCTCCTTTGCAACATTTGGCCTGGCTACAAGTTCATTGTTAAATGGTGCTGCCTGCATTATTGAATATTTATCATTTGCAAACACTGCCTTAGAATAATCAAAACCACATTCCATTTCTAAATGTGATTTAGAATTAGTCCTTCATTCAGGTTTTGGATTTCAAAGCCTTGCAACCAATCCAGTCGGCTGAGTGCTGCCATCCATCAATTCATTCAACTTCATTCAGCATCTCTACAAAGCCCAGCATTCAAGGGGGGGGGGATCACTCACAGACATCCATTCTACTCATGAAAGCAGAATTCACACAGGCATTTGTTACATTCAGACGGGAAGCATAAGCTGAAAATGTCCACAACCAACCCTTGCCCATGTTTTCGTCCTAGTCAACTTTGAACTGGTTGAACAAAGGATTTTATGAATATACATGTTTTTACAGAAGCTGTGATGGTTGTAGAAGCCAAGTTATTGGGTCTCCATTTGCAATGCATGCAGGGAGAGGGGCAATAGTTAGAGAAGTTGCATTGTAATAAAAAGTCTGTAGTCTACCCTAAAAGAAACAGCGAACCTGAATTTTCGCATTATTTTTAACATGGTCTTCTCCTATCGCTGCTATGA
The DNA here is from genome assembly GCA_032468155.1 of Oxyrhabdium leporinum. Classification (NCBI taxonomy): domain Eukaryota; kingdom Metazoa; phylum Chordata; class Lepidosauria; order Squamata; family Cyclocoridae; genus Oxyrhabdium; species Oxyrhabdium leporinum. The sequence continues at coordinate 28,039 of JANHFL010004449.1, forward strand.
CCACTTTGCCCACAATGTTATCCAATCACATTCACATAACTGACACAATTTATTCCGCATACTTAACTTCCCAATCTTTGCTTCATCCCACTTGAAAGAAACACATGCAAGATAAATGCGTAATTTAGCAAGAGGTATTTTTCCCTTACTCCATCAGGACTCATCTGTTAACATTCCACAGGACACTGAACAGAGTACAAGTACATTTCCCTGAGATAGAGTTTTTTGAATGATCTGGAGTGGGGATATAGTTTGGAAGAAAAAGCACTAATCGGCTTGCTGTTGCACACTTTAAGCACAAATGCCAGACTTCTCTTTTGTTTAACAGATAGCATTTATGAAGTGCTCACATATATAGAATAGCAGGAAGTTCAAGCAAAAGGTAGAGCCCACGTTGTGTGACTGCCCCAGAAAAAGTTTGAACAGCAAAATTAATTCCTCACAACACTGATTTGAATGTTTAGAGCCAAAGCAAGCCAGTGACACTGGCAGCAAATACTTCAAAATGTTCTCCTTGGTTCCATAAACATTATCTCATAATCCTAGATATGTCTCACTCAGACAGAAGTCTTTTGGGATCCATGTACATTGGATTGCAGCTTTAAGCCATTTACTCACTAAACTTAATTAACCTAAGCTTTAGTTAAATCACTACTATGGCAAATGTTCTATCTGCATGTCTGGAACTAGGAGAATATTTGTATATTTGTTCAGGCTGTTTGATGCTGGTACGTTGGCATTCCCATAACACTGTATCTGGTAATAATCAATTTGAATGTTTTTTTTTAAATCTACCATTGAATTTATATTTAATCAAATAATTCATTCTTTGAAAAGTAGATGACTAGGTAGGTAAGTGTTGTGTCAGTTTATAAATTGGTCCTTGAATTTACTCCAGGAAAGAAAAGCCAAGTCTACCAATACAGTGTGAACAAGCCCACAAGTTAGACATACAAATATCTTTCTCCCTCTGGAAAACTTGATTTGGGTAAAATGCAAAAAAGCCACAACGATTGCAAATGATAGAACTGGAAGGCATTTTCATTTGGTTTTGGTTTTCTGCACTGTTGTTCTTCTGACCATTTCTGGTCAATTCAAGATGGAACTAAGTTCTTCCAATACTTTGGGTACACTGGCTATTCCAGAAACATATTTAGCCAAATAAATCAGAACTTGAGAAGAGACCTGTTCTCTGCTCTTAATTAAAGTGATTTAAGCGAATCCAGAGAGACCCAAGTTCAGCTCATACCAGAATGCTATTCTAGCCCTCCCACAAAGAGCCCCAGCAAATTGCTTCGCTCTTTCTTTTAGACAAGGTAGAACTATTTTACTTTGGCAGCAGGGAGAGGGAGTTCAGCATTTTTATTTCTGCTTTTTTGCAGCTGCAATTTGCTGGGCTGGAACTGTTTGAAATATCCTGATGTTTTTAGACTGTGCTTTTAAAATTATGTAGTTATTATTTACTGGGTAAATTCCTTCTGATCCTTCCAGTGGTATGTTACACAGAGTAGCCAAAAATAAAATTAAAATAATTAAACAGAAAATACACTCTAACATATAATACGGTAAAATATGTTCGATTTCTTCCTTTTTATAGTAACATTGTTTCCCTTTCTGCAGGGGACACAATATTTATAAACAAATAAGTATTACACAGCATCACCATCTGGCCTAGTTCCAAGGCTGCAATCGGACCTAGGATTAGGCAGCACACCCACATCCAAGCTTAGCACATTCAGCCTCTTCATGGAGCAGATCTGATGTCATGAAAAGACAATGAATTGCTTATTAGCAATGAGAATGATAATTGCATTGACACTACCAAGTAAGGATGGGTTGCTGGTAGGATTTTAGTCTTCTGAGTTTTTCCCTTTGACCATTAGGGAGTGATGAGTAGCTCTACCCAAGGGAATAAACTAACTTGGGTCCTTGGGATAACTCTTTGCTTACGTTTTGTAGGCATATGAAGTGAAACATAACATAAATATTTCAGCTTATCCATTGATTAGGCTAGCCTATACCAGAATTTGTAGTGACAAAACTGGAATAGGGCAAGCCAAACCAAATTCCCCAAATGTTTAGGGAATGAATAACTGGGCAATATTTTACCAACTTTAATCTCCTGAGCTCCAAACATTTAAACAGGAGCATATCTTCTTGATGTTTCATTCTCGCTATTCTACCCAGAGCTAGAGACTCTTGCAGCATAATTCTTCCATTTCTAAATGGAAGGATTGAATTAGAAGGCTAAAAGCAAGATTAAACTGGTTGTGACTTTAAACCTATTTTGTATTGTGATCACTGGATCTACTGTAGGAAACAATGGCATGCCCAAGCTGCCCTGCATCCAATGAAGAGGTGCACATTGGAGAAGGGAAGTATCTAATCCCCTAAAAAATGCAGAGCTCAGTAGAAGAGTAGAGAAAGCAAAGAAGATAGAACGTTTCTTTGTAAAATGTTAAGCTTCCTCAACTGGGTGCCTCCAGATGTTTTGGCTTCATCTTCTTACCTTGGTTGGCATGCCCAACACATCTGGAGAAACCCTAGCTGGAGAAGGAGTTCCATTCTCTCAGTTGGACACTACTATTTAAAATAGAATCAAGACTGATGCGAAGTTCAGCATTTCTGAAGAATGTGATATTAGCAAGATACATGAGAAGGCAGATGGAATACTAGCTGAGCCTCTGAATGAAAAATATGATTTCTAATTAAAGTTCAGCTATTCTTCGTCTTTTTTACCATATCAGCAGGAGCCCCCAGGACTATCTTGCTCTAGAAACATGAACATAGGGTAAACATACTACCCTATGATGCAGAGTGTAGCAAAAGGATGCAGGGGTTTAAGCCACTTCCCTTTCCCATCAAAGCAGTTATTCAGTGCAGGTTTAATTCTGGATACTGTGGGAAGGCTTAGTGTGTAAGGGGGAAGTGAGAATTCAGAATGCCAGGAGAAATTTAAAAGTAATCTGAAGGCAATGAAAATGGGGTATCAAAGAAGTGCGTGTGTAGTAAAATAATAAGACATAGTCTCAAGAATGAAGGGGTAAGTGAACACCAGAAATCAGTGGCCAATAGTAAAGAAGTATGTTGAGGTTGTTTGTCATAGAACGAAAATGAACAACGATCAATTGAAAAATATGAAGAAAAAGTGAATGGAGAGAAAAAGAGAGACCAAGAAAACTGTGGTTGTATGGAGTTGATAATATCCTCAGAAACAGGGAGGTGAGGAGGCAAAAGACAAAAGGCAATATACAAAATGCTGCATAGATACAGAAACCAGAATGGTTTCCATGGATAGAAACATAAGAGATAGTACGTAAGAGTGTTGGTGTAAAATAGATTTAGCTGTTTGTTTTTCGGTTTCTTATCTATGGTTTTAATATTTGCCTTATTATTTCTTATTCCTCTGTTGCACTTTGCATGATATTTACTAGAAAAAGGAACAATACAATGACTATGTTTATATAATTTCTTACTAAAGTGAGCAAATTTCTTCTTTGAATTGAAATTCTTCAAACCTAATAAAAGATAATATGACAATTCTAGGCATCGGAGAGAATCTGTATTTTCATTTATTGAAATCTGCTCTCTTGCCAATTGAAGCTAGTTCTGGTTTAATGGAGAATATATTCCTATCTGCTGCCACTAAAAAGGAGCCATGTCTAAGGAAAAACTCATTTCCCTACTCATAATAGTCTCAGAATTCTAGTGGGCTGTTATTACATGTTGCTTTCACACCAACCTTAAGACAAGCTTAGGAAGACAAATGTTACTCAGTTCTAAAGAATAGTTGTCAGTTTAGGTCAGCAACTAAATATTAAAAGGACAGGAATTGTATTGCTGCATTTTGGACTCGACATTCAGAGAAGAATGTAGAAAGCTATGCAAAAACTGATCTGCTTGTCATTCTAGGAGGAGCTGAGAGCATTACAAGGGAATGCTATGTCACTGCAAGCATCATTAGCTTATTTGGTGTTTTTTAAGCAGCTGTGGATATGCTGACAACTGCATTCTAGAGCTGCCAACATCTCTTTTCTCTTTGATGCAAAACAATCCCATAAATCTCTGCTTTCCTGACAGGACCAATTGCCCAGATATAATGTGTAGATACTTGTTTACATTTGGTATAACCGAGAGTGGAACGTAAGCATATGTACTTTTTTACATTGGTCTTTGCCCAAATTCATTGGAATGCTGTGGCTCAGAAATTCCAAGAAACTCAGAACATAACATACCGTTGCCACTGTTTTTATATAGGGAAAACATTAATCCAGAAGTTAGTATGCTCCAGCAGTCAGTGTTGGACTTGTTTGGATTGGAGAAATTTGAGCTCCAGATTCTTCTTAACTGCAGGATAACCTTCCCCATCCTGGTTCCTTTTTTCTCTCCATCCAAAAAGGTTTATTTTATGTATTTATAATCCCACCTTCATTATCTTAATAAATAACTCAAGGAAGCTAACATACCTAATACTCCTTCCTCTTCCTATTTTCCCCATAACAACAACCCTGTGAGGTGAATTGGGTCAAGAGAGAGGGACTGGCCCTAAGTTACCCACATATCTTTCATGCCTAAAGTGGGACTAGAACGCATAGTCTCCTGCTTTCTAGCCCGGAATGGGACAACTCACCACTGCCAACTAGCCACAGTCAATTTACCACTGCCAATTCGCCATGGCCAACTCGCCACGGGACAACTGACAGCGGGATAACTCAACAATTATATTTAATTATTTTTAAAAATATTTTAATTTTTATCATTCACGTTTCATTTTGTCCTCATTTTGCATCCCTTCTTTAATGAAATGATTCCACCATTTCTTCGCTATTATGTAACTTTTGTCCTGCAGTAAGTTGTCCCGTGGTGAGTTGGCTGCTAAACAAAACAGCCAATGACACTGAATTGAGATTATGGGCTTTGTGGCCCAGTCCCACAAACAACACTAGGTTAAAGAGAGTAGCATTGATTAGTGTTCCTTTTGCCACTGATACACATATGCCATTCAGGCACCCAACCATCTACTCATTAGGCTGCCCTGAGAATGGGTCCTATTCATGTACAAAGATATACTTATAAGGAATTTCTTTGTAGAGGCAATTGTGGACCTATCAGAATTCTTTTTTAATATGCCAGGAGTGCACAGTCTGAATTTATTTGTATACTTAGCTGGTGACAGAGGGGAGAGCCAGTGGGGTAGATGAACTATGTTTGATGCTTAAAAGCGGTCAAAAGGAGCAAGAAGCAATGCAACACACATACACAATTGCGTATTCATTATTTCTTATTATATTATCATATAGAGACACTGAGTAAAGTATTACATTGGGAGTAATTGTCCTCCACAATTAATCCTTGGTGCTTTAGATTCTATTAGACGTCCCTCCCTGGGTGTATCCATAGATGTGCACACACCATAGAGACTGAGTGTATGAACACAATGCACTTCTCAGACTTCTTTAATATACAGGTAGTCCTCGATTTACAACAGTTCATTTAGTGACCATTCAAAGTTACAACAGCACTGAAAAAACTGACTTTTTCACACTTACAACTATTACAGCATCCCCATGGTCATCTGATCAAGATTCAGATGCTTGGCAATTGATTCATATTTATGACGGCTGCAGTGTCCCGAGATCATATGATCACTTTTTGCGAGCTTCTGACAAGCAAAGTCAATGGAGAAGCCAGATTCACTTAACAACCGTGTTTTTAACTTAACAACTGCAGTGATTCACTTAACAATTGTGGCAAGAAAGGTTGTAAAACGGGGCAAAGTTCACTTAACAAATGCCTCACTTAACAACAGAAATGTTGGGCTCAATTGTGGTCATAAGTCGCGGACTACTTGTACAAACTTGCTCACTCTCTGTCATTTCTTTTCCTTTTACAACGAGAAGCACTGTGCTCTTGATCATCCTCCCATTGTAAGGTTTGATATCTCTGCCAGAAACAAAGACCTCCAGATGATAATCTAGAACACAACATAGAAGAGGAGCTCAGTTCTAATCTACGAAGATGAAACTAGAGCATGTACTATACGTAGTTTGAGCAAGGCGTACAATAATCCAGTGTCAGGTACTGATGCATCCCAAGGCAGAGCAACAAATCTTGAGTGCTCAGGTGTGATCAATAACCCTACCTGGCAGAGCGATGGGGAAATTGTGACAGGCTCAAATTCGTTCACTGAACTATGTGGTTAACCAGAGATTTCAACTCACAGTCTGTGTGATCTAACACTCCAGAAACAAACTTGGGCACTGTTCAATTTGGTGAGTATCATATGAACATTTTTTAAAAAAATGCATTTGAATCTGAATCATACAGTACACCCTGCTGGGTCAAGAATGAATGAATGAATGAATGAATGAATGAATGAATGAATCAAATGTAAACCATGTAGCATCTTCTAATAAAAGCCTTTGCTGTCTCTCCTCTTAGGAAAGTTTAAATATATAGCTGCAAGAAAGGCTTTCCAGCTTAGGAGAGACTCAGGTCTTTCAAAACTGTTGATTTTGGCTGGTCGTATGTTTTACAGCAGGGGTCCCCAATTCCCAGGCAGTGGACCAATACCAGTCTGTCGCCTGTTAGGAACCGGGGCGCACAGCTGGAGGTGAGCGGCGGGCAAAGAAAACTGTGCACAGGAGAGATCTAGGTTGCACGCTCCCCCTCCTTCTTCCCCAGCCTGTGGAAAAACTGTCTTCCACAAAACCTGTCTCTGGTGCCAAAAAAATTGGGGACTGCTGTTTCACAAAGACAAACATTTGGTAGCATCAGATGATAATTTCCATACATTAATTAATTACTCCATGCCTCCAATGAAGTGAACTCATGAAATGCCTTTTAGTAAAATGTATTATTGTAATTTTAAAAAATGCTAATAGACTCCATTTTTCACTACCGCAGACTAACGTGGCTCTTCTACAATATCTACATGAGGGTGGGTCTCTATATAACAACTGGACAGGAGACCATCTCTGCTTAATTTTTTTCAAGGAGAAGAATTTTTTTGTACATCTCACGGGCACTGGAAACATTGCAAGGATGTTCTACAGGCCTCTTCGAAGGTTTAAATATTAAAGGGGTGGGGGTGGGGGTTTCCCACCTTTTTTTCCTCCCTCTCCAAGCACACTATCACAGTCCTTTTACTGCCCACCATAGGTCATTTCCTAAGCTTATTGCATTATTTTGCACTTTGTAATTTACAGTACACAACCTGTCACACTCGGCTGGATGGGCAGTAAGGTAGGAGTTCTGATTCTTAAAGCAAAAGAGCCCTTAGGACCCATGGATTCAAGTTCAAAGCAGTTGTCAAGCTTGTTTTATAATTTTCAGGATTTCCTAGCTTCATCTATACTTCTGCTAGAAACTGAACGCAGCTGAGAAGGGACTGAGTTCCCTTTCCTTGCCTGAAGTTAATTGGCTTGAAAATATATCCATTCCTTTATTCTTTTCTGAAAATTTTGCTTTACAGGACCAACATTTTTATAAAGCCAAACTACCTGAGGTTTGGTCATTCATGCTGGTCACACATGCATGCAGTCCCGAATCTGTCTATATGCTCATTTATCCAGCTGACAATGGAGGAGAGCTCTGAGATTCATTGAAGGGGGGGGGAGAAGGGAGAAGAGATGGAGGTCACAGCTGTATGAAATTACGCTGCAGTTTAGGCAAATGTTTTTAAACCGCTCCCTCAGTTTTACACAGCAGGTATTAAAGAAAGGGACTGAGCTCAGTTTCCCTGGTGCTATTCTCTTCCCCACTCCCTTCCTTTGGACTCTGAAGTTTGGAATGACCGAAAGTAACCCAGCAGCCATTTCTCTCTCTCTCTCTCTCTCTCTCTCTCCATTCTCTTTTTCAGCATTATCACAACAGCCAGAACAGAACAAAACATGCAGCTGCCTCCTCCTGTTCTTGCTCCAGGTTACTTTCTCACCATTACCTTCCAAAAGGAATCCGGTACACCCACCCACTCACCCCAAAGTTCTGCTGGAAAAAAATATGAAATGTTTCTGCCGCAGCCATTGGAAACATCACCTCATCTCCAAAGGTAAAAATGATGTAAGCCACAAAGTTTCCACAGCAAAAATGTTGCAAGGAACCAAGGGAAATTTCCCTGCAATCCAGAACAAGAACACCTTGAGTGCTCTCCGGCCAGGTGCAAATTGCTGCCCTCTGAATATGCGGATTATACCTCATTCCAATCTTTGGCCAGTGGCCATACTGGCAAGGATAAAGACACAAACTGTATGTGGAAGGACAAGACTGGAGAAGAACAACGGAGAGAGGGACATAAATTAATCTGTGCCTTTGGCAACCTTTGGGAAAAATAATAGGAGTTGGGTTTTTCCCTACATTCTTGAAAGCTGTCTCACTGCCATGAGGAAAAATAAATGGGTGGTTTTCAAATGGTATCGTATAGTACATACAGCTTTCTCTTTCACACACACACACATGAAATAAACAGCTTCCAAAAAGGAAACAATCCTATACTTTTGGCAGAACATTTATCAAAACAAAAAACAAAAACACCCCCTCTTTGGGGAATAACTTTGGGTTATTGGATATACCCAGTCCTCAAAAAGGATTTGGAGTGTGCTCTATGGTAAAGAGATAACTCTAACAATTAGAATTCTATTA
>JANHFL010004449.1:48442-58958 GCA_032468155.1 Oxyrhabdium leporinum
CTGTAAACCGCCCCGAGTCTTCGGAATGGGGCGGTATATAAATCTAAAAATAAATAAATAAATAAATAAATAAAAAGGTTTGGCTAGAATCAGGATCCTCATCAACTGTCTTCTCCTGAACCCACTCCTGTTGATTGCTAGCTGAGTCAGTACTTACCAAATTCTAAGCCTGATAATCAGCTGAATTAATATTATGTGATCCTTTATACTATCTCTTCAACTTTGTGTCTAAGTGAGAGAGAAAAGAACTTGAAAGATGGGATTTTTTATGGTATTTTTTTTAAAGTAAATTAGCCACTGTAATGATTCACAGTCGAAATTCACTCACAATAACTCATATAGAAATAAAATTTGACACAACCCCAATCTCAATCAAAACCAAATGACACTCCTATTTCCAATTTGGCATCAAAACAGGTTCATTGCAGTAGTGATTGGTTGGCTACCAAGATAGTCATGAAGTTTTTCCTTCTTTGCAGTGATTTTCCAAATAAATCAAATAAACATGCAAAACCCATAACACTTCAAAACAAGAACAGAAGGCCACTTGAAGCATGAAGAACAGAACAGAATGCTATCAAAAATATTTGTATCACTTCTAGGGAAGTAGAAAGTTAATGTGTGGCCTTATTTCTAAATAAATGTATATGCGTATTATTGTAGCTAAGAACTCTGTTGCTTCTCATTTTTAAGTGACTGTAGTACAAAAAAGCAGTTACTGTGTGTTCTGGTCCATCTGTTAGTTGAGTCTAAGGCATTGTAACAAATGAAGACAATTATTTCTTGTGTTTGGTTGCAATTTCCTTGTACTTATTCATCGCTCACCATCACAAACCCTTTGAGCTCCCATTTATCACAGCCTTAAGGGGCAGAGTTTATTAAAAAAGAAGAAAACAGTCCAGTTGCACCAATCATGAGTCTTCCCCAGCTTGACTTCCTTGTCATTGGTAGATTTATAAATGTCCTTCTCAGCTAGCAGAGCCAAAAGGTGAGAAAGTTCGGGGCTTGATATCCTTCCTTTTCTAAATATGCTAGTTCTGTTGGTTCTCTTCCTGCCCAGCTAATGCCTCTTTCAATGGGCACTCTCTTCCCCTGCTTTCCATGTCTCCACTGATATTAGGATAAGAGTCACTGATATGATAGGAGTCGTGGTGCACGAGTACAGTATTGTGTACTAACTCTGCCCACAGTCTGGAGTTTGATCCTGATGGGGCTGAAGGTTGACTAAACCTTCAATCCTTCTGAGGTCGGTAAACTGAGGACCCAGAGTGTTGGGGGAAATGTGTAAATAATGCTTGCATTGTAAACTGCCCAGAGTATGCTGTAAAGCACTGTGGGGTGGTATATAAGTCTAAGTGCTATTACTTTCATCCACACACATCCAACTCTTGGCTGCCAAATTTATTCACTTGCAGTTCTAACCCCCTTCACTGACTTTCTATCCTCATTTCCCAAGCATGTAATGGCCTAGCCTTTCCATAGTTTTGACACATCTCTTCCTGTCACTTTTAATGATTTTGATCCATATGTTCCGTTAATTACATAGTGGGAAATTAAAATGGAAGTGTCAAGGTGTCCAGCTCTGAGCATACTAGCACTCCAAAACCAATGGAAGACAGTACGGTATTAGCAGGCACTGGACCAAGAAGAACAGATCAGATTCAGGTAGAGCAATTCTTCAAGATGATCTTCATTTGTTTGAGGATGCTAAATAAGGATTTTACACACTAAACTCTGAAATAGACAGGTAGCCAATGCAGGTTGTTTCAAGGCTGGTTAATAGGGGCTTCAAAAACTCAAGAATTGCCTTCTTTCTCTACAAAATATTGAGGCTACATACGGTATATGCCACACAAAACTCTTTGCAATTGCTCCAAAAATGGTAACTGTAGGAAAACCAAGCAGCTGAAAGAAGGTGGCACACAGAGTAAACTTTTTATTATTATTTTGAGACACTAATATTTATTGCAATAGGCTAAGAGAGCCAAGTGGCTGGGCTGGAAGAATCTTACCCTTCAACAATAACAATGCATTGTAGTATTGCATTCCTGGAAATCATACACCCAGTATGAAATTGTCCTGGATCCTGGACAAGACGGATAATGCCTATGAGTCAATATTTTCCAGACGTGTGCCAGGACATAGGGGAATGCTGCAAAAGACTTGCTAGTCTGCTTCAAGCCATAATAAACACATAATTAGAGAGCAAGCTCGCCCCCACCAAAAACCACTGAAAGCTATGCTGCAAGACAATTCTATTTATTCTTGCTCCAGCTTGCCTAAAAGGATGGTTCATTCTGCCACTCTCTTCATCTAGAATGGGAGCCTTCCAGCCTTTTTTTTTTCTCTTTGGTAATGAAAACTGGCAGCAGAATATTTACGAATACTACTTTGTACAAGAGTTGGATTCAAGATTTACCCTGAGCAAAGGCAAACAAATCAGTTACCAGGGAGGTGCTAAATAGATGCAAGTAAAGGCTGGGCAACTATATGAGAGATACATTGGGTTCCTGCATTGGGCAAAGGATTGAAGGTTGAACTAGTCTCTAGTTCCATAGAAGGAATCTATGGGATCTCTGCCCAGCCAATATATCCTAAAACTTTGTCATCCCCCCCAAGCAATCCTTCTTCTCCATTATCACCTTATTTAGTGATAATAATGTTAAGGAGGGCTTCTAGTGGTGTTACTTAGATACTTGATTAAGCTCTCGTTCTATGACTCCTAAACTCAACGATACACAACTATGTACATCTTGTTTTCCTATCTTCATCACTGAAACAAAGAACATAAATAAAAATATTGACATCATTAAAGCATATTGCATTTCTAATAGTTTTCTACCATCCCCAAAATGTTATATACTATTTGTTAAAGTTTCTAGGCACTTAATTTAAATTTGCTTTTGATGTCCACCTATTTTAATTTACTATTATGAATCATGTAGAATTTTATCCAATTACCAAATCATTCATTTTAAGCATCCATCTCAAGCACCATCAAAACCTATATTTTATTTTTCAGGATAATGCTGTATTATTCAGAAGAATAAAAGATGAGTCTCTTAAATAGTTGGAGTGTACATCAGTTCCTATTTTTCTTAAAGACACTTTGGAATTTTCTATTGACTACAGAAATTTCTGACTTCTATTGCCAAAGGAGAGGAGAGGAGGTAGCAATACAAGCTTTGGTAAATCTCTCCCACTTGTACATGTTTCCTTTTGGTAATCTATTAACAGTGCTGTGTGTGTGGAGATCAAACTCTCCTAATTTTGGTCATTCAGTGACAGTAGCTGCAATCTCACCTGGAAACCTTACCACTGCTGGTGTTGAAATGATACACAGGGAGGAGATTGCAGGCTTTGACGTCATTCCAACAGCATGAAACTCAGCTGTTTGCCCAAAATGGGATTGCAAGTAGATTGCTTGAAAAACAGAATGGTTGCACAACAGAAGACTAGATCAGACATAAAATGATTTTAGAACCTACAGCTATGGCAACCTCAATAAAGGAGATGCAACATGATGAATTACATATTGCATTGCTGGCCAAAGATATCCAGAAATATTACCAATTCTCAGAATGAAATGTTGTGTACCTGGGAAAAGGTCAGTTAGGTTCGTTTTAGGTTTAATTTTTCCTGTTGGCAAGTCTGGTGGATCTGAGTGGGACTTACCTTTAAGTGGATATGTATAGGATTGTACTACTTATAGGAAAATGTAATGGTTGGCGCTCAGTAGCTGAGTTTGCAAGTGGCCTAAATCCTCGTGGCTTAATTCCTAATACAGCTGATAATTGGGCCAAGGGAGGAAAACAAGAGGACCCAGCATACTAGTAATTATAAGCTGATCTGCAGAAATGAGTAGCCAAAGATTTTTAAGGGCCCATGCAAGTGTTGTCATCAGTAATTTATTTGATTTTGCAAAGGCACAATCAGGAGAGCTAAAGCCAAGTAGGAACTTTGTTGCAAGGTGTGTTTGAATCTGAGTGTCAGTAAAGGAGGGCAGATTGAAAGACAACTAAAGATAACAAGCATAAATATAAAATCAGCCCATGGATGTGTAGATTCACAATACAATCTGCCTGAAGTTAAGGGAAATCATCTCATTATATAATTCACGCTACGGCGCTCCAGATGTCATTGGAATGGAGCTCCCATTACCTTTCCCTTTTTACTATGCTGGCTAGGTTTGATGGGAAACGTCATTTAGCAATATACTGAGAACCAGACATTGCATCTAACTCCGATTCAAAGGGTAGACTGAATCACTGCCACTAATTCTTTCAAATACCATCTCAGTGAGGTGGCAGAGTTTGGGTGTCCAATAATCTGGGGTCAAAGAGTTTCCACAGAGCAACAAAACACAGCAGGGAATCATTCCTTCTACCAAGAAGTCCCACTTTTGGGACCTTGTTGAAGAATGCTAAATTAAACAGATGAAACTAGAAGTACCATTCTTTTAGACTAGGAAGGAATCTTTAAGAATCTGCCTTCCTTCGGCAAAGCAATCAGCTCCACGGTAGCTTATTTCCATCAGTACAGCTGCAAGACAAGAACAGCTGCAGCCCTTCTATTTATAGCCTGATCAGGTGTCAGCTAAAATGTTTGTGTTCTCTATGGATTGTAAAGTACAACAAGGGGTGGAGCAAATTAGTGCAGCTTAATGAAGCAGTACCCCCCCCCCACTGAATACACCTGGGAAAGAACACCTTCTGGCTCTGTGCCCAGAGTTTCCGCCTAGTTCTCAGGAAGCTAAGCACATTGTTGAGCAAGTGCCATTCGAGATCAAGGAACGTTTCAGATAGTTGATTATTGCCATTTAAAAATAGGTCTACTATATTAGGCAACATATCCAGGGGACAGTGAAACAGATCTTCCTTGACTTCTGTATTTTGTTTAACCATTGCCGTTGCGACCATGTGCCATTCTTGCTGCATCTGGTGGTTTAACCAAACAGAGGAACTGGCCATTGGCTAATGATTGCATCATACTTTCCTGCTATTCATGCAGCTTGTGTCTCTCGACTCCCCAAAACTTCATCTGAGCTGCTTAAAGAAAGAATGAATGGACTAGAGAATGGGGTCTTGTGTTTACTTTTAATGCTTTGTCTCCATTTATTTTGCTTCTGTTTACTTGAATGTGTTGTCTCCATTTCATAAGTGCACTGGACTCAGCCAAATTATGGATCCCACATCAGAGCAGAGTAAGAAAAAACACATTTTCATTTCCCAGAGGCAGAGCAGATAGATCTGAATCTGCTCGAGAATCAGAATCAGAATCAGAATCAGAAGAGAGCTGGAACGGACCTTTGAGATCTTCTAGTCCACCCCCCTGCTCAAGCAGGAGACCCTATACCATTTCAGAGAAGTGACTGTCCAGTCTCTTCTTAAAAACCTCTAGTGATGAAGCATCTACAACTTCTGAAGGCAAGCTGTTCCATTGGTTAATTGTCCTCACTGTTAGGAAGTTTCTCCTTAATTCCAGGTTGCTTCTCTCCTCGATTAGTTTCCATCTGTTGTTTCTTGTCTTGCGTTCTGGTGCTTTGGAAAATAAGTTGACTCTTTGTGACAGCCTCTCAAATACTGGAATACTGCTATCATGTGCCCCACCCACCCCCAGTCCTTCTTTTCTCTAGACTAGCCAAATCCAAATCCTGCAACAACTGTAGGAGACTAAAATATGTTTTAGTATCCAGGCCTTTAATCATCTTAGTTGCTCTTCTTTGCACTTTTTCCAAAGTGCAAAGAAAGCACTTTTCATTCTGGGCCTCCACAAATCTCCAGTCTTGATATCTTCATCTGGAGCTTTTGTTTACTGCAAAAAATATGTATCAAATAATAATAATAATAATAAATAGCAAGCCTACATTAGCTTTAGGAATTGCAAGAGAAACATGACAGAGAAAGGTAAAAAAGGGAAGACCTGCCTTTAAACAATCCAGTCAGTATTAGTGCTTTCATGGGATAGATAATAAAGCAGAGAGAGGTGAAAACCTCTTAACTTTATCATATGGTCCATGAGTTTTTGTTTTATTTTTCCCTTATACATGCCCAGAGGGGTTACCCACCCTCAAATCTGCTTTAGTTGGGTTTATTTCATATCAAAAACCATGAAATTTCCCCCTTATATATCTTTCTCCACTCCTGACCAAAGCAACCGCTCCTCACCCATTCATTCAGGAAGAAGTATCATTTTTTTTATTATTTTACAAATAGGATTTCCCTGCTTGAAGCGTCCGTTAAGCAAGCAGTCTAAAATGTGTCCCAGGCCTTCCCCACTGTAGAAGCTATTATGGCTGGTCCTATTTTTTTTTCCAGGAGGAAAAACTCTTTTTTTTTTTTAAGGTAAAGGAATGCTCAAAATCCCTGCATCAATTTTACTGAAATTTAACCAATCCCCACCCAATATAGAAATCCAACATTCAATTTCATCTCTTTCTGAAAAAAAAAACATTACAGCTGTTTCATGTTTTCAACGTATGGGAGGAGAAAAGTGATCTCTTTTTACAAACCTCATGCTCGATCTGGACATAGAGCTCAATTGCAGGGTTCTGCACTGCTCCAGATTCAAAGGCAAAAATGTGTTTGGAAGTGAGCAATGAAAGTGAATGCTTGCTACGTTCGTACCCCAGCATACTCCAATGCCCTTGAATCCGAAGCACTGAACACAGGGGTGGGCTGCTGCATGGATGCAGAGGTTCGGGCGAACCTCTTGCTCTGAGCTCTGGCTGGGCCTGCCCACCGGCCCTTGCCTTAAGCTATCGCTAAATTACTCACCTTTCTGCCACCCCAGCTGCTCAGGTGAGCTCCGCGCCGCCCCTGCTGCACTCACTGGATCTGCTTTCTTCATCAGATGCCTCCCTCAAGCTTCGCACCAGCCCCAATGAGACGCGAGCAAAGTGAGTGCATGCATAATTGTGCACGCGTAACCAGCGAACCTCTTGCTACAGCAAGAGCAGCCCGCCTCTGACTGAACAGCCCTGTCAATCGCACTGCTTCTGAAGGTATCCACACAGGATCGTGCTTTTTCACCCACCACTGCACATGAACATTGAACCAGTCTGGATAACCTTCGCATACCCTCTACAAGATGAGCGGACTCTGTTACAACATGCAAAAATGGAAGAGCTGAAGGACCAGGCTGTGGACAGATTGTTCTGGAGAAAATCTATGTGGCTGCTAAGAACTGACATTAATTTGATGATTCAATATAAAAATCAAGTGTCAACAAATTCAGAACTATCTACTGAATCTCTGTGTTATTCCAACTTTAACTGCTTTTTTTTTTTTGCTTCATTCTATTATGTCCTGGCTATTCTGGGAAAGACCATTTGTAGGGAAAGAAAGAACAAAAAACTTATCATCCATTTCGGATCGGGATAACAATGGTACTTAGCACTTACTTATATACCACTTCACAGTGCTTTATAGCCCTCTCTAAGCAGTTTACAGAGTCAGCCTATTGCCCCCAACAACCTGGGTCCTCATTTTACTGAGGACCTCGGAAGAATGGGAGGCTGAGTCAACCTTGAGCCTGGTGAGGTTCAAACTGCAGGCAGCCAGAAGTAGCCTGCAGTGCTGCATTCTAACCACTGTGTCACCCACAGCTCATAGGATAACTGTACTCATCTAACTGGGATGACTGAGGGCTTTAAAAGTTAAACAGACATGTTTGTGGAGAATAAGATGTCCAATAGCTATGGATCAAATATTATATGGCCCCTCTAAAATACAATCAGTATGGAGAAAAATACCGTATTATTGCCCTCATGTCTGGCTATGGAGGTTCCATTAGCATTTTATTGGTTGCTGTAGGAAATAAGGTGCTGGAATAAGATAAGCTTTTTTTCTGATCCAGAAAAATCCTTGTCTGATATAAAAAAGGTGGGATGATAACAACACAAAGTATGATTTGTAATTCTTTTTGGCCATGCGCAAGGCTGAATCTGAACCTTAGTAGAGACATTATGTAATTATTCAACTATGTTTTACATATACATATACATACACACACACACACACACCCCTATATATATTATACTTTTTTTCTCTCTCTCTCCCACCCACTCACCCCAATGTCTCATAAGCCCTAACTTGACAAAAGGCAACAAAGATTTCTCTCAAACCATCTTTCTGGAAAAAAAAATACAAAAGAAAAACCATCCCCTCAAACTGAATGGGGTTAGTTTAGGACCCTTCTAGAATTGGAAGAAGAAAAAGAACATGCCCTCTGTGTTATCACCCCATATATTAAAGAGGTCATCCCTAATAACAGTCTTATCACTATGCAGGGCACTGACCTGTGGTACAAAAACGGGAATGGGAAAACTTAGGGAAAGAAATTAGATGCAATATTGACACAAGTGGCTTTTTAACTGCAAAACAGCTTCCAGGATCTGCTGACATCCTGGTTCATGGAATTCTCTAAAGGTGTGACCTTGGAGAGATAAAAAAACGACTGATCGTTGATCTGGATCCTTGCAGTCTGAGTGTTGATTGGAATCAAGCCAAAGAGCTTAGAACTTCCAGAGAAGGAAAGCCGAAACTTTTATTTTTGGTCATTGGATTTTCCCAATAATCTGAGAAAACCTGGCCTGATCAGGTTCTAGGTCTCTTAACAGCTACTTGATTTGTAAAAATTAGCAGCATGCTGCATCAGTATGAAAATATATTATTATCTGCAGATGCTTGAACATCCAGGGCTGAATAATTGTAACTGGGAGTGTTCCTGAAAAATAATAATTTATTGCTCAGCTATTTTTATCCTTGTCCTCCCTAAAGGACCATTTTGAAATGGAACTTTGCAGCACCACTTTCTACATGGTTACAGTACATGTAGCATGTGTGTATGTAGTTTAATGAAAAGAAGGACTAGGGGTGACATCATAGCAGTGTCCCAGTACCTCAGGGGTTGCCATAAAGAAGAGGGAGTCAAGCTATTCTGCAAAGCACCTGAGGGCAGGCCAAGAAGCAATGGGTGGAAACTAATTAAGGAGAGAAGCAACCTAGAACTAAGGAGAAATTTCCTGACAGTTAAAACAATTAATTAGTAGAATAGCTTGCTTCCAGGAGTTGTGGATGCTCCACACTGGAAGTTTTTAAGAAGAGACCGGACAACCACTTGTCTGAACTGGTATAGGCTTTCCGGCTATAGCAGGGGGTTGGAGTAGAAGACTTCCAAAGTCCCTTCTAATTCTGTTATTCTATCTTCTGCCTGATACTTAACACATAAGAATTACATACAGCACATTTAACTCAGGAAAAATCTAGGGGTTGCATTGGCACAAAATATTAGGATTAGTTATGGTGTTTGTGACTTGCATGTATGAACATAGCATGCTGTAAGGTAGCATGGAGTGTTATCCCTACCCATTTGGTTACTGTCGGCTTTAAAGTATTGAATGAGCTTGGAAGATGGGTTAATTTAACAATCAAGGTTTATATCAACACAGCCAGCCTGTAGCCTTTATTTCCACTTTTTAGGAATTAGTCAGATGTCAGCACATTGGAAGATTATATTCCTTTCTTCCCAGTATCGACACCACCCAAAAACATCTGGATTCTCACCTTGAGATGCTCTGCTCTGAAGTGTGCTTGCTGCTTTACTGGTCATCCTGGGCATTTAATCTTGAATTAATGCCCTAGGACCAGAAGCAGTAAAATCAGAAGCAAATGTTCTGAAACCAGGTTGGTCCATTATAGTAGCAAATGCAAAATTATCAACCATTCCTTCTGCCCAGAAGCATGAGGCTCTCAGCCTATTAACTTCACAGGCAAGAGAAGAGATATGAAAAGTGAATCTTGCTTCTACTGTAAATATGGCTTGCACTGCGTAAGTATAATATATAAATATTAAACACACAGAAATACATACATGACTTAACATTTTATGGATTTTTTTGAATGGCCTTTCTAGTTTTTGCAATAATTATAATTTGTCAATGAAGGTATCCTTGACACAATGTCTGGGAGGTTTCTAATACTTGCCTTGTTTGGGAGAAGCTTGACAATCATCATCTCATCCTATCAATTCAAGTAGGAATTTTGACTTTGTTATAAGAGGATTTATGTCCATAGAGAGGCCTCAATACTTTAAACCTAAAATTCTGGCAAGCCATATGCAGTTTAATTGAATTCATTAGGGGTTTTTATTAGTTAATTTTCTATATATGTATGTACGTGTGTGTGCGTGTGTGTGTACACACACACATTCCATGTACATATGGAAAATAGTTTAGATTGGCTCAGCATGGCATCTATTAGGGGAAAGGTGGGGATGCAAACGATAAAAGCTATAATGTACCATCTTGACTCATATTGTGATATTCCATGCAGATATGAAAGGGCTGAGCTTGCATTGTGATTCTAGGATCAATAAAGGAGAATATTTGTAGATCACTGTTGAAATCACAAATAGAATAACAGAGTTGGAAGGGACCCTGGAGGTCTTCTAGTCCAACCCCCTGCTTAGGCAGGAAACCCTATACCATTTCAGACAAATGGTTATCCAATCTCTT
>JANHFL010004449.1:59284-69555 GCA_032468155.1 Oxyrhabdium leporinum
CTGCGATCCAAAACGGCCTGCATGGGGACTCCTGGGAGGGGAGGGGCAGCATGGGCGGGGCCAGCCAGGGGTGGGAACTACCAGTTTGCCGAACTGGCCCTAAAATTAAAAACCAGTTCGCCCGAACCAGTGCAAACCAGTAGCAGCCCACCCCTGCTAATCTGGGTGCTGATTGCTGATGGGGAGATGTTTGGCCGTTTTGTCCCTTTTTGGCTAGTTGATTGCCTCTTTTGCATAGTATATAGATATTGTTTACATCTGTGTTTCTATTGATGGCTAATTTGTCAGAGCCAGACTTCCAGGCTTGTAGAAATTCCCTAGTGTTTTGGACTCGGTTTGGTCTAGGATGGTCACAGTTTCCCAATTGAAACTATGGTTAAGTCTGTCCATAGGTTGTGAAATTAAAGAGTTTTCATCATATCTTCTGACTGCTAGTTGGTGTTGATGGACGTGTTCTGCCAGTTTTCTGCCTGTTTATCCTACATAGAAGCTGTTGCAATCTTTACATTTTATGTGGTAGATGACTTCTGTCTTTTTCTTCTGGGGCTGCTGGGTCTTATAGCAGAACTGGTCTTGCCATTCGCAACCTAGAAAATAATAATAGCAAGAGCAGGTGTGTTCTAAAACAGCCTGTGGGCCAATCTGTAGCCTTCCAATGCGTTGAGGCTGATCCTTTGAGGCCTACTGAGACAGATGCCCAGAACTCGCTTGAAAATGTGCACTCTTAACACATGGCTCTGACCAGCCTATATCTACTGCTCTGTCCAAAGGAAGGAACTTTCTACAGCAGTAAATAAAAGTGCCATGGCATTCAGTGGCAGTGTTGCCCGTATAGGTATGCACTTTTCAATAAATTAGCTTATAGCTCAAATTAGCTTGACCTGGCTTGAACCCCATAGGAATGAAAGAGCTCCAAGTAACCGCCAGAATGGACACCTAAGTTTAGATGAGCACAGTTGGTAGCCTTTTCAGCTTAGTTTGCTCCCTGCTTATTTTAACTCCAAAGGAATATGGCTGGAAAAATAAACTTTGCAAGGTTTACTTGTACAATTAAATAATGGTCATTTTCAGCTGAAAATGCCATTTGGAAAAGAAGGAAGTAAAGAACAGAGCTAAAAAAAAAGGTGAAATAATTATATAGTAGATAAGACTTCAGCAATTTAATACCCTGCAGATCTGTTTTGGTGGTACAATTTTCAAATTTCTCACACATGTGGCCTTTGGCTGCAGTTTTATTTTAATGGACAGCCAAGGACCACAATTAACAAAGCAGTCAGGTCACCAAAGTGGGCAGAGGTAGAGTGGGTTCAGATTTGTTTTGGAAGGGGGTATTTTGAGCATAATCAAAGGGCTTCCTGTCTGTTATTTTTCTTTCTTTCATTCTTTCTTTCTTGCATTCTATCCTTCCTTTCCTCCCTACCTCCTTCCTTCCTTCTTTCCTTCTTCCTTTATTTCTTTCTTCCTTTCTTTCCTTCTATCCTTCCTTTCCTCCCTCCCTTTCTTTCTTTTCTTTCTTTTCTTTCTTTCTTTCCACTTTGTAATGTGTTAGGATGGAAGGAATCCAGTTCCTTTAAAATCACTATTCCTTGAAGGTCAGAACTCTAAAAATTGGAGGTGCCTTGGGTAATTCAAAGTGCTGAGGATGAACAATTTAGAAATGGTCATACTTGAATGGAACATAAAGTGCAAGTACTATTTAACTCTTCTAATATTTTTATCTCACTTCATTTTCTCAAAAGGGGAACTCTTTTGTCATATGCACTTTTGTCATACGCACTTAAAAATGGGACTCATTTTTAAGTCCCTTTAATTTCAATGGCTCTGTTCAATATATGGTTGAACCTGAAACCATCCAATTTATTTACCCAACCCTATAGATTTACTGAACATACAACAGAGGCCTAAAACCCAGCTTCGCTTACAACGACAAATATGTTCTTCCATTTGTTAACAGAAGAACTGTTTCTGGTTTTATAAGATCTCACCAGCACAAGAAAAAAGCTATTTTTAACATTTCTCCCTTCTTCCATATAGTCCCATGATTAATCCAGCAGGGCCTTATTACCCTTGAACGATATTTTAGGAAGACACAAGCTGAAAAGGGAAGAGGGGAGCAACTAAAGTTACCCACTAGGATCACTGGTGGGAGCATCCTGTGAGTTGGATTCTGGTCAGAGGGAGCTTATAGTAGTAAGAGAGAGCAAACTTGGGAGGCTTCTATAAAGCAACAGAGCAGGAAGTACAGGAAATTGTTGGCTGTAAAACAGCTTCTCACCTTCACTTGTACATGAATAATTGAAAAGGTATCTAAGAATCCTGGCCATAAATTCTGTACCATGCATGCACACAAGGAAAAAAACCAAGGGTTAAAAATGTGTTATCTGTTTTGGTCCTAGAAAGAAAATAAATTCCAATGTGGAATGACACCCTGTGGCAGATCTGGGTAATGTATGTCTTAAGGGTGGAAAATTTCTCTGAAACCATTACTAGACTTTTTCATAACAAAACAGTTGCAATGAGAAGCCCTTCTTGCATCATGCGGTTGCTGACATTTTAAGGATATAGAATGAAAACAATGCCAGCCAAACAAAAGCATGGCTTTTTGACCTGAAGTCTGGAGAATCATGTGCCACGGCAAAGATGATATGGTAACACATTTTCTGAGTCTTTTTTGGACACAATAAATCTATCATAATCACAGCTGATGTTCCTGATTTTATGAAATGGCCATTTTTTTTTTGCTTCTTTCTTTACACTGCATAATTCCTACCTTAATATATAATTGGGGCAAAAATTAAATTTAATAATATAGATATGATTTAGCCCCTGAAGTCAATTCATTCTTTGACTGAATTGCCACGGGCCTTTTATAAATAGATGCAAAAATGTTTTTTTGAAGAATAATGGGACCTCCATATTGAACTTTAAAGGGAGGCATGCACTCACTTGTATAAAAATAATAGCTAAAATCAGTGAATTCTGTGCCATGTCTAAGATTCGAATCATAAGCAAGGCCATTCAGTCAAATATACCTACATTTCCTTTTCAAGGTGCCATCTTACATCTACTATTATCTTTGCAATCAGCCACATACATGAGAATGTGCACCCATGTCTTTATGAAGCTACAGCATTAAGGCAACTTTGTCTAATGGCTGCAGCTGTAGATACAAAATAAGGTAGGATTAACAACACGGGATACATTGCTGTGCTGTTGATCACTTAGACCAGGGGTGTCAAACTCGCAGCGTCATGTTGTCATCACGTGACGTATCACAACTTTTTCCCCTTTGCTAAACTGGGGGTGGGCATGGCCAGCGTGTGATGCATCCAGCCCGTGGTCTGCGAGTTTGACACCCCTGATTTAGACTGACCTGTGAAGAAATGTCAGTTTGGAATAATGATGAAGTTAAATGTTGACTTGCTTTCTCCCAAAACCAAGAGATCAAATAGGTCAAAAATGATTAAGGGCTAGGGCAAGACTTGCATTCATGTGCAATACTGGATTTTGTGCTTTTTAATTATTTTATGTGTCTGAATAATTACAGGGATGATCAAGTCGGTTCACTTCTCTTTGTCTAAACAGTTTCATTTAAAAAAAAAAAAGAAAGTCCTAAATGGAAGGCCGAAAATCTGTGGTATTTCATGGTTTGTGAGCAAGAATATTCAGATTAAGGATTCTTACAAAGAATGGGGCATCTTCCCTTTCAGCCTTTGGCAGGACGTAACAGGCACCACACTTAGAAAGACAGATGGGAATTTAGACCAGCCCTGCCAAAGGCATCTGTCACTCAGCATAAATGTAGTACATACCTTGTAATTAAGGTCTGTCATGTGAGCTGATGAACCTATTAGCTTCTGTCAAATGAATTTTGTTTAACTATACTGTGGAAAATTAACCTAACAGCTCTAAGCTCCAGGAACTAAGCAAGACAAGGGACTCTGCACCCAAGTGACTGCCTAATTTAAATACATCTTTTGTTAGCAAAGTATGTGGGGGGTGGTTTGAACCAAACAGCATTTAAGGTGAAATGATATCCCAAATTCATCTGAGATAGCAACTAACCAAGTCATTATCAAGTGGAAGGAACAGCTGTGGGCACAGTGCACATAATCAAGGCCAATCTCCTGCCTGACAGAGGGAAATCAAGAGGCCTGGCAACTCTTAAGAGTTACCTGCTCACTTCCACACCTTTCTCCCTAGTAGGTTTCCTTCAGTTGTCCCAAAGGTGCTTTTTTTTCCAGCAGGCAACAGTTGCCTGTTGAAAAAAAAGCACCTTTGGGACAACCATGACCTGGATGACTGAGAATCTCCATAGACGTGTCCTTCAGTTATGTACTTCTATAGCTCTTCACATTCATTTCTCCCGCTCTGCATAATAAATACATCAAAAGTATGGAAACGATATGCTGTTTTTCTTGCTCTGTTATTAGAGCAGTGGTTCTCGACCTTGGCAACTTTAAGATGTGTAGAATTCATCTTCCAGAATTCCCTGCTCAGCAATTATGTTTGTTGGCAGTTAAGTTTACTGGTATTTCGTTGTCATTCCTTATAAGCGCATATTGCCTGTAATTAGGTTTATTGTATGAGCTGGTAAACTTATTCGCATCTGTCAAATGAATTTCATTTAACTTTATAGGAAAAAGCAGACTTTTTTTCCTTAAGTTCTGGATGGGGAAAGAGACGCTTATACCCTGTTCAACATCTGGGTTTCCTACATATATATATATAATTATATGTATATATATAATTTGAACTTCTGCTCTGGAAATTTCTATTTTATGACAAAAAACATATGCTTGGAAGAATCGATTTAATCTCTTCTTGAGGAACGCTGTGGGGTTTTCTCCAGCCAAACAGATGTTTGGCATGTTACTGTTTATTTTTTTCTTCTGACACTTTCACTCTTGCTTGCTTGCTTCATTAAGTGCTTCTTACTGACTCCAACACAAATGATTGGCACTAAAAGAAAAAGAGTTTTTGGACACAAATAAATGTGTATGTGTAAGAGAATAAGCACAATCAAGCATTATAAATAACGCCTAATCTCAATGTTAAAATAAATCATCTAATAAATACAGATAGTCCACAACTTAAAACAGTTTATTTAGCAACCGTTCAAACAGCACTGAAAAATGTGACTTGTGACCGTTTTTCACAGTTGTGACCTTTTCTGCATCCCCAAAAATCAAAATCCAGGTGCTTGGCAACCGGTTCATATTTATAACCATTGCTGTTTCCCAAGGTCATGTGATCACCTTTTGCGCCCTTCTGACAAGCAAAATCAATGGGGAAATTAGGTTCACTTAACAAGTGTGTTACTGACTTAAGAACTGCAGTGATTCATTTAACAACTGTGGCGAGCTGGGTCGTAAAATGGAGCAAAACTCACTTAACACATGTCACACTTGACAACAGAAATGTAGGGCTCAATTGTGGTCGTATGTCGTGGACTACCTGTTTTACAAACGCATGCTTTCTATGAGAGGGTGCTCAGCGCTATTCCAACACTGCTGATGGCTGCAGATTAAAGAACTGCAGAAATGATGTAGGGTCTCCTGCTTGGGCAGGGGGTTGGACTAGATGACCTACAAGGTCCCTTCCAACTCTGTTAATCTGTAACTGTTAAGGATATAATGGCAAGCAAAGTAATTTTAGATTCTGAAATCTGTTTGGTTAACTTATTTAACTTATAGTATTAGTATTGTTGCGAGGGGAACTCTTTAGAAATGCTATGCTTCATTTACTTCAAAATGTGGTAAGGAGGGCCTGATTAATTTGGATGGGTTTTAGGCAGCCTGTCTTGTGCCTCAAACTGATCCCCCCTTCACTGTCTCCCCTTCACTGTCTCTGGACGTTGACATTTGTTATAGAAAATATCAAATTATTTCCCACAAAACAACAATATCCAAACTGCTGGCCACCTCTATCTCCTGCAGCAATGAACATTTTATGTAATTAAGAATATAATTGTTTTGTTCTTTTACCATATTCTCCACTGACTGGCCACACATTCTTCCATGACTAGCTTGTTTCATTTAGTTTCCCGATTTACCGTAGTTTGCAGATTGTTAGAACTTGTGGGTGCTTCATCAGTGGAGGTTTTTTAAGAAGAGACTGGGCAGTCACTTGTCTGAAACGGTATAGGGGCTCCTGTTTGAGTGGGGGCGAGGGAGGGGTTGGACTAGAAGACCTCGAAGGTCCCTTTCCAGCTCTATTCTGATTCCGATTCCGATTCCGATTTGGACGTAAGGCGCTCGGATTCCAGCTCGCTGCAATCTCTGATGTCCCCCGCGCTTTTTTCTTGCTTGCTTTTTTCTCATTGTGACGTCAGCGCCTCCTGGCAACAGGAGAAAATGGTCTCCTCGGCAACGTAAACAAGAACGGAGAACAATGGCAGAGAGGGAATGCCGAGAACTCTGGAACCGGCCTCTTGTCCGAAAGCGCTGCGGCTCTTGAGTTAAATTGGCCAAACGGACTCGCAAAACCTCCGGGACGGATGTTCGCCGCGCAGAAGCAATTAAAAGAGCAAAGTGGGACCGGAAAATAACTCAAGTCACTGAGTTTCCTTCTAATAGAGAGTCATATTTGTTTTGTTTTGTTTTCAAAATTTCCAATCGGGAGAGAATTCAGGCTGAGCGCGGTATGCTTTCTTGAACTTCCAGCGTTGATGAAAAGGCTACGCCTGGGTCGTCGAAAAGCAGGAAAAATCTACAGGGGAAATATATATATATCAATCTTGAAATTAAGCATCTATGTCTCTGGAGTGAATTTACCCAGCAAACGTATTTACCGCCTGTGGTAATTCATCTTATATTTCTATCAGGAGGTTTAGAAACTATTTTTTACTACAGTCTCCCTCCCCCCCCCCCCCTCTCTCTCTCTCCTTCTCCCCTGCTGATTTCTAAAGTTGTGCTTTCAAACGCAATGTACTGGTTCAAGCACTCTTTTTGTACTTTGGTTTTCCGTATGTAACCTTTCTGGGAGAGAGAAAGGGGATGGCAGCCTGAGGCTACATTCGAACATCAGCAGGATAATATTAAACAGGCTGTTAAACAGTAATCTTGCTCCAGCTCTTGCAATGATGGCAGGCTTCCAGTGAAAACGTTTTTTAGGGTTCAGCTTCAAATGGAATTGACAATGGAATTGACAATGGAATTGTTAGGGTGGTTTCCTCCCCATTCCCCTTCAAAGACAGCTGTCAGCTTCCTTCCTTATCTGTCAAGATCAGGAGTGTCAAACTCGTGTCGTCAGGGAGGCGTCACATGGGACTTTTTTCCCCTTCGCTAGACTGGGCAGGGGCAGGGCCAGCACATGACGCATCCGGCCCGTGGGCCGTGAGTTTGACACCCCTGGTCAAGATGATGAGATGTTTTGAACCTTTTCACTCTCTTGGTAAAATGCAAGTAGTTCTTGACATACGGCCACAACAGGGGGCCAGAATTTCCATTGCTAAGGGAGGAAGTTGTTAAATGAATCTGCCTGATTTTACGATTTATTTATTTTTTTGGGCCATGATCATTGTCAAGAGAATCGGGTGGCTGTTAAGACAATCTGGCTTATCCCATTGACTTTACTTGTTGGAAGCCCCTTGGGAAGGTTGCAAACGATATCGCGTAATCCCAGCACACTGCAAACGGAGTAGCAATAGCAATAGCATTTAGGCTTATATACCACCCCAGAGCGCTTTACAGCACTTTCTGGTGGCTTACGATATAAGCATGATTTGCATATTTCCCCCAACAAACTGGGTCCTCATTTTACCGACCTTGAAAAGAGGTTGAGGTAAAGAGGCTGAGTCAACCTTGAGCTCCCTCAGGATCGAACTCCAGGCTGTGGGCAGAGCCTGCCGGCGAAATTGCACTTTAAACCACTGTGGCACCAGGGTTCAAGGGTAAATACATGCTTGTTGCCAAACGCCCAAATTTTGATCACATGGCCATGGGAATTTTTTAATAGTCATTAGTGCAAGGACCGGTCATAAGTCCGTTTCTTTCAATGTAGTTTTGTAACTTTGAACGGTTGCTAAATGAATGGCTGTAAGACAAGGACTGCCAGTCGTTTAGATAATTCTGAGACATGAGACCTGCTACTTCTGACTGAGTGAATACAGTAATGAGGCTTTGGGGCTTGAAAAACCATTTCACCAAGCAGAGAGGAGTTTCTTAAATACTTATACTAAAGTCAAGCCTTTGAATCAAGGTGTCTTCATGGACATAACCATGCAGTTTTCTAGGCATCAGCATGGCATTGTTTGCCTTTTTTTTCTTGCAGGATCTTTTTTTTCTCAGCTTCCCAGTCTAGCCTACAATCTTATATTTTCCTGGTGGTTTCTTTTTCACGTATCGGAGAAGCCCAACCCTGCTTAACATCTAGGCTGAGGTAAGGTTCGTCAAGAGCTACTATCTCTACAGGAAAAAGGTAAAGGTTTCCCTGTCTGGTTCTGTCTGACTTTAGTTATGGTGCTCATCTCCATTTCTTGGTTGAGGTAGCTTTGTCCGAAGACAGTTTCCATGGTCATGTTGTCAAAGGTGCTTAGAACACCGTTACTTTCCCACTGAAGTGGTACCTATTTATCTAGTCACGTTTGCATGCTTTCGAATGCTAGGTGGACAGAAGCTGGGGCAGGAATGGGAACTCTACCCATTGCATGGTAGAGGTCTCGAACCCGGGCTGTCAGCTTTTCAGCTGACAAACTCAGTGTCTTTTAAACACTGAACCATCACACACCCCTCCTCTAAAGATGTACTTTACAGTACATCAAGTTAATTTGTTGGAAGCTACTGAAATTAGTGTGCATGAGGTGAGATTGCTTTCTTGAAAATAACTGCTTCAACGTGAACCATTGATGTAACACTGAGAAACCATCTCATAGAATTGGTAGCCATTAATGTTATAGTGATCCTTCCCTCTATGGCTGAATGAGTGTTAACAATTGGGAAACAATTTCCAGCTGCAGATTTCCAGACCCCTTTAAAGCAAGCAAGTCATTTAAAATTATGGTGATGCTGATGATTTCTACAAATCTTTTGTTTGGATTAGCACCATTTTATTTGATCCCATGCCTATTTTATGTGCATGTTTCCCTTTTTTATTTTGTTTTTGCTTAAAAATGGGGAAATAACATTTCATTCTTTCTGTGAGAAAAATTCTTTGAATGATAATAGTTATACAAATATTGAAAGTAATTCAGGTTTTTCTATGGTGGAAAAAACTGAACCTGCACAAAATTCCTTTCTTCCACATGTCATGAAATTGTAGAAGTTTAATGTTGGAAGGGGAATTACAAATCATTCAACCTAACCCCTTTCTCAAGAACAAAATGGATGTCCAGTGAATCAAAGCCCACCATTATTTGCAACTGCTTGCCCCAGTCTTAATTTTAGTTATTAGGAGGGTCCTTCAAAATCTTTTTCATTACCATTTTAATTTCTGGCCCAAATGTTAGCAGATATAAATTAGTTTCTATGTTGTTAAGGTTTGGCTGATCAATGAATAAAATCACATTTAACAAAGGATTATACACATCTCTTCATAGGCTCAGTGTTGCATCTCGAGACATCTTCACCAGGTGGAATTTGTCACCCTTCTTGTTAAAGTTAGAACATCCTCAAGATGTCTGGAGTCTCGTTTGTCCCTTCAATTGTATCTACAGAGTCAGTGGACTCTGAAGAAATTTATAGTAAGACTCTTTCGTTTTATTTCCTAGAAATAATGCTTCCTTCTTTTCACAGTTTTAAAATTCATTTTAGGGCGTGGGCAGCTTCTGAAGCAGAATACAGACCTATCCTTATTGTATATATACTGTAGATTGATCCTTTTGAAACAGCCAACTTCATTGATGCTGGATTTCTTTGGAGTTTAATACCTGGAGCATAAACTTCTAAGTTAAAATGAATAATTCTTGCAGGTCAATAAAAAAAATATCTGTTGGTATGGTGATACTCAGAGGCATCAGGTTATTGAGAATTTATATTCATATGACTACGTGTGGGTGGGGGGAGAGGGAGAGACCATATAGTCGGGAAAACTGTTTTTTCTTAATCTTAAGTATATTGGAAAGGGATGGTATTAATGAATGTGACTCTGTTCCCAATCATCATCATGTGGGGTGGAGTTTGGGCAACTGATGGAGCTAGAAGAGTGTTTTAATGGCTGGATGCCCTTCCTGTTGCCAATGCGGAGTTTTGTACGGCAGATATATTCTCAGTGTGCCCAGAGAGAGAAATATCTGCCTCTACCTAGGATCGAACTCACAGCCTCCTGATTGT
>JANHFL010004449.1:101148-123082 GCA_032468155.1 Oxyrhabdium leporinum
ATCCTTCCATTCCCCACCATCCAGTCAGAGCTGAAGAAGCTTCTTGGATGAGAAGCGAAATGTCTTCAAAGAAAAACAGGAAAGTCCAGTTGCCTCTTGAAAAAACAGCTTTGGGACAACCATGACCTGGATGACTGAGAATCTCCATAGACATAATCACCTTTGCTTCTTTTGACAGGCATTCATTATTTGAAAGAGATTACTTAAAACTCAACACTCATATTCCTATCTTTTATAAACATTTTATCAACATTCTTTTACTTGTTATTTTTGCCATTTATGTATAGCCTACCATCATTCACTCATTTTCTTTGTTAAATATAACTACTTTGGCCTTTGATACATTAATTTTCAGAGCCACAATCCTGGTTATCATAAAATTGCCACTTATTACTGTCTGCCCATTAAAGTACATACATAATATTTCACCAAACAATACCTCCTGTAACATCACTATAATCTTTTCTTTATTCATTTATGTTTAAATAATCAAGGAGGATCACTCACTCTCCTTGGGTAACTCCTCAATTCTGAACAATCTGCTAAGCACTCCAGTCTTCATTACTTATTACATTCCGCAAATAATCAACACTATGTTGATATAAAATGTCTTATAGCTCAAAATAATTTAGTATATGCTTTTTGTAAAAAATAAATAGTAAATGCTTTAATGTTTATACAAATATCAAGTATCTACAAAATAACAAGTTAGTGAAATGAATTTTTTCCCCAAAAATCTTTAAATATAACATATTCTATACATTATTCAAATCCCCAGATAACTCAAGTGTTCTAAGGTAGCAGATCATACCTGCACTAAAGTTGTGTTGCTTGACCATATGTGTTTTCATACTATGCTTTGAATTGAATAATTTGCTACAACTGGATACGGGGCAACGCATCTTCAGTGAGTCCACATCCTGAAGGTGTTTTTTGGAGTGAATATATAGACTACTGCGTGCTGAGAACTTTGCACAACAACCTGAAATATACAACAACTGAATCATATGAATATAATATATACTTATAAATTTAAACCCTATTATAAAAGTTTCCTATGAGATTGCAGACAGCACAATTTCTCACAATCCCTTGCTTCTAGGCCTCAGTGTTTTGATTCCCCAGATCTTTTCTATTTCAATTTTCAATGATTTACAGATAAAGTCTCAGTCAGGTGACAAAGCTAAGAAACTGCTAAGGAGAGAAAGCCAGTCTGAATTGGTTGTATGCACTGTACTCAGTTTGTCACACCCCTAAAGGGGAGTAAGGAGGACAGAGCAAAGCAAAGAGCAGCAAAAATTATCTTTAAAAGGTGATCTTACAAATTTTAGAACAAAAGCTATGCGATACCAGCTTCAAAAGCTTGTGAGAACTCTGCATGTAATTCAGAGCTAGATTAACTAAAACAACTGCATTGTTCAACTATGGTTGCATTTATCAAGGCAGTGGAAGCTTTAAATATAATACAGAATTTAAATCTCCATCCTGCCCCCACTCCAATTTTATTTATTTTTTTACTGGAGGATGCCTATAATCCCTAAAAATGAAAAAGAAGTATTGAAATTAAATAAATTTTGAAATAAATTTTGCCTTTGGAAGAAAGATTTATTTAGCTCCTTCTTCACAATTAAGTTGCATTTTGAAAGTATTTTCTTTCCTGTCATGGGATTTAGTAGCAATCCTTCTGTCCTCATAATGTATAGTTTGGTCTTGTATACATATCATTAATCTATGCAGAAATAGGATCAAGTGTTTGAGTAATACCTTCCACAGGGCATTCAAATGGTTTTGTACCAAGATGAGTTATACTATGTCCTTTCAAATGTTCTGCTCTTGTAAAAGATTTTCCACAACCTTCTACAGAGCATGTGAATCTCCTGTCATCTTCATGTTTCCTACAAAAGTAAATAAATTGATGTTAACATCAACCACTTGGTACACAGAACTGAGAAAATCATACATCAATAGATTGAAATCTGATAAGTTTGTAAAGCCTATTAATAGGCTTAACTGCAAAAATGTTTTAGTTAAGCACTGACTGCTTAACTTAAAACAGTCTATTTATGTTAAGAGCATTTATTCAAGTTCATTTTCTATTACTGAACTTATAACTCCGCAAACTTAAACTGTAGGTTCCTTAAAGATTTGTATACAATATGTGTATGGCAATGATTTTCAGATCAATCATTTGAACATTTACCTTCTATGTCGTAATAGCTTAGACATACTGGTGAAGGACCAGCCACAGCCTTCAAAGTCACAAATAAAAGGTCTTTCTCCTGGAGAAAAAAAGGCATACAAAAATTGTGAAAATTGTGACAAAAACTAACACATCTGCTTTCAAAAAATCCTAATCTTATTAGCATTTATATTCATTAACTTCTTTACACTGATCAAATTCTTTACAATCAAATTCTTTACAAGATACAATTAAATCCTTGCCTAGAAACAGATGATCAGTTTTTAAGGATAGCATCCATCCAATCAACATAATTGTTCTTTAAGCCAACCAAATGCAAACTTTAACAGTACCCTAGTTCACACCTGTGTGACTTCTCATGTGGATTTTCAGCCGGCAAGCTTTGTCATATTGCTTGTTACAGCCTGGGAAGGAGCAGGAAAACAATTCTTGTTCCCTGAAGTGGACTCGATTATGAGAAAATAATGCACTCACTGTTATGAAGGTCCTCTCACAACCTGGAGAAAAAAGGAACAGTTAACCATGTTCTGCAGGAAAGCAGAAACAAACAAAACAAGCAGCTTCAATAGCTCAAAACAATATGTTACAAATAAATAAAAACACAATTTTCAAAAGCAGATTATTGCCAGGCACCATATGCTGCTAAAAGGCAATAAAGGAATGTTTTCATGTTCAATTTCTACATCTTATTCCAGCTAAAAGCTTTTGAAAATAGAATAGCAGCAGATGTATTCTGCTCTACGCACCTACAATATAAAAATCTATTATCTGACTTCCATTCTACCACAATATGGCCACCAAGGTATCTAGAAATGATAGAAGCTGAGATCCAGCATTTGCAGAGGACTACAATGGGAAAGGATGCTTTCCCATTAGATGTTCCTTTTGATAACCTATATAATATTAAACTAGAAATTAGATTTGCAATAAAAATTGCAAAGAATAATACATTCACATGTCATCTTAAAATCAGCATACCACAATGGGAGGTATATAAGATTGAGGTTAAGCAGATCTGATTTCAAATAAGAAAAAATATGGTAAGTATTTAGACAGGTAATACATTTCTGAATATTCCCACTTACAATCAGAACAGGCACACTACATTTCACAAAATTGCCTTTTTGCCTAAATGGTACTCTTATTATGAATTCAGCTATGGTAGTCCAAAGCTTTTTAAAAACGTTCTGTAGTAAATCATGTAATTAATTTAAACAGAGTATATTTCATTTAAAATTGTATTGAATGAAAAGGGATTCTATTCCATGTGAACATGTACAGGCTTGCAAATCTGTCAGCCCCTCCAGAAATTTAGAAAGGTATCAGTTCATACCAAATGTCACAGAAAGATTCATAGGTATTTTTTTTGATAACATGTTCAACATATAAACATACAAAAAACACACATAGTAATAATACAACAGAGATTTTAGTACTGAGAATTAGTTCAAGGCTGAAGCTGTTAACATATAATAATACTTCGATGTGAATTTGTGAATTGCATTATTTTGATTTTGATTTTTACTTTGTACGGGTAGTCTTCAGCATACGCCCCTTTTAGTGACCATTCAAATTTATAGTGACTTATGACCAATTCTCAAAGCTCCAGCCATTGCAGTGTTCCCACAGTCATGTGATCACAATCCAGGTGCTCTGGTGCTTGGCTTGTGATTATGACATTGCAGCAAGCCTTATTATGTGATCAACATTTGTGACCTTTCAATACGGAAGCTGGCAAGGAAGGCTGCAAATTGCCATAGAGCAGGGGTGTCAAACTGGCGGTCCACGGGCCAGATGCGTCACGCCCAGGCCACGTTCACCCCAGTTCCGCGAATGGGAAAAACATCCTTTAAATGTCACATGCCGGCAATGTGACACGGCGAGTTTGACACCCACGCCCTAGAGAGTTGCTCCAACTTCCTTTTCTCCTTGAGGAGCCAGCTATGGAATCCAGGAACCCAGGGATCTTACACTCTGCAGCACCTCACCCACGTGGACTTTAGTGCATGCCTGCCCACAGCACCCTGCCCTCTGGCCAAGGCCTCTGCCACCCCTTCTATGCCTCCACTGGCCCTCCCATAGTCCCTGCCAATTTAGCGTGACACCTGCGAACCCTCTCTAACACTCCTGAGTTGGGGCTCCCATCTCTTCCTGCTTAAGAACTTGCAGGTCCTACGGTTACAAAGGCAACCAGAACCGCTGGTCGCTAAGCGATGCAATCACATGACATCGCTTAGCAATGTTCCCAACTGCAGTCATAACCCAAGGACTTCCTGCACTCAACTACGGATTAAAGATTAAATAATTTTATGCTTCTAACACTTTCAGGGATTTTTTTTTTAACCTTTCTCTTTTTATTTTCGATTCTTTAACATTTTTTAAATAATAGAATGTTAAATTTATATCTTAATTATACTACCGCATTGAAATCTGCACAGAAGTAATACGACGATCCTGTTATTTTACAATGAAGAAGTGTCGATGGGTATTTCTCTTCCCGACATTAATTGGAACACATGTTTGTCAAAGCTGAAGATCCGTAAGTAACCAGACTGCACCCTCAATTTAAAGTAGCCCTCCATTTCCCCCCAGTTCAAAGCAGAAAACGCTACACGCGAGCAGCGTGAAAGGCTGTTTAGCTTGCCCAAACCAACCAGGTCCGCGTCGACCAGATTACCTGGATACTCGCAGCGGTAAGGCCGGTCTGGCTCCAGGTGGCTCCGCCGCTGATGCGCCCCGAGCCGGGCGGCGCTGGGGAAGCGCTGTCCGCAAGCCTCGCACTTGAGCCTCGCCTCTTCCTCGTGAGCCCTGCCGTGAGCCCGAAGATTGTAGATGGTGGTGAAGCGCTTCGTGCAGCCCGGCGCGGAGCAGGCGAAGGGCCGCAGCTTGTCGTGGGAATGCAGGTGGCGCCGCAGCTTGTAGGCCGTGGCGAAAGCCCAGGAGCAGCCTGGAACCGGGCAGCTGAAAGGGCGCGCCGCCCGGCCTGCGCTTGCCGAGGGAGCCGGAGCTACGGCCGCGGCGGCTTCTCCGCCTGCCTGCCCCGCGCCGGTTGGGCTCCCGCCCCGCGCCGACAGTTGATGCAACCGCAGAATCTGCTTGCGGGAAAAGGTCTCGGCGCAGTGGGAGTCCGGGCGAGGATAGGACGCCGGAGCCCTGGAAGGTGCAGCCGGGGGCTGGGCTTCGTCGCTCGGCTGGGCCGCAGCAGGCGGAGGGGCTGCCGGCGCCGGTCCTCCGAAACTAAGCGTCCCGTTTTCGAAGCGCACCAGCAGGCTCTGGTTGTTGATGGTCAGCGTGCCCGAAAAGGAGGAATTCCCCTGGCCGCATCCGCCGCCGCCCTCCTCCTGCGGCCCGCCGCCCTCCGAGAGCGGCGCCGAGGCCTGGCCTTCTCCGCCCGCCTCGCCGCCCGGCTTGCCCTCCCGCGGGCGCTGCGTCGGCGGGGAATCTTGAGAGGAGCCTCGCGAGGGGCTCCCGGAGGCTCCGCCCCGCACCAAGTTAAGCACCAGCAGCAAAGCGTCACTTTCCGGCGGCTGCCCGGGGCCTCCGGCCGGCGGGGACAAGGCGGCGGAGGCGGGCGCGCCGCCCGAGCTAGCAGGTCCCGGTGGAGGCGGCGGTGGCAACTGCTGAGGAGGCGGCTGCGGCTCCGGCAGCTTCCCCTCGAGGAGCAGCAGCACCGGGAATGTCACGTCCAGGCCCCAGGCCCCGGCTGCCGCCGCCCCCGCAGAGTCACGAGGCTGAGGAGGTCGGCGAACAGGCCCTGCGGGGGGAGCCCCGTCGTCCGCGGCGGCCGCACCGGCGCCATGTTGCTGGATGGCGGGCTCGGGCTGGGCCGCCTCCGCGGCGGCAGGCAGCCCCTGCGTTTCCATCTTGGGGGTCCCTGTAGCAGCGGCTGAAACCGGAGCCCGCGGGGCGGAGCCGGCCGAGAGACCGGAAAAACTCGGAGCGCGGAGCCCAGGAGAGGAGTCGATCCTGCGTGGCCGACTGTAAAACCAGGAAGTGGTGTAATTCTGCGTGAAACCGGAGGATAGCTCGGAAGCGGGGAGGAGATACTGAAAGATTCAAAGCGTAGCTAAAACTGAAGAAAGAAATCCCACTTTGCATGAGGTTTATGCTCCTTGGTAAATGGGGATCTCGTAATCATTTAGTACCGTATAGATAGATTAACAGAATTGGAAGGGGTCTGGTAGGTCATCTAGTCCAACCCCCTGCCAAGCAGGAGATCATAATTGTTAAGATATTTGAGCAATAATTAACACGTAACTTATGTTAGATTCACTGGGCACCTGCTCAATACTGTATCTACAACACTGCTAACAATGGGCCTCGTAGGTAAAACTTTGTGATTTATGTAAATGGTGTTTTCCCTTAATTCCACGTCCGCCAGGACTATGGAGCTCTCATCAGACCTTTGCCTGGTAGGTAAACCAGCTGGGATTGCGGAATAAAGTCAGAGAGAGCTCAGAGTTCTTGGTCCCTTGCCCTCAGATGTTTCATTATTACTGAAACTTCCATCTAAAAATACCTTCCAAAATTTAATCTTGTATAAAGCGACTTTCCTTCACAGCCTTAATGCACCCTCCCCGTATGTTTGAAATTAATATTTCCAAGCCAGTTGTTATGACTTTCCAAAAGATTTGTTCTTGCTGGTGTTTGCTTTGCCTCCAACCAAGCAGCTACCTGTGTGTCAGAATCATGCCTTTTATTCTGAAGTAAATATTTTAACGGTGCTGGGCTGTTTTAAACTTAATGCTAATGTCTGGGTTTTTTTTCCCTGTAACATAATTTTCAGTGTATACTTTGTTTAGTGATGTTTAGTCTGATAAGTCCCTTTAGGGAGGTGAACTCTCTAAAATACCAGAAATAAAGAGTAACTGCTATAGGAGAAAGAGGGGAGGCCAGGAGAGAAGATTTACATGTAGCAGTTAGCAGAGTGGTTTCCAACATGATGTGAATTCTTCAGTTTACCTGTCCAGTTTAACATGTTGAGAAGGACAGTACAACTGGAAAGGCTAAAAAGTTGGAAAAGAATAATTAGATAAGGAAACAATGAGTGTAATGTTGGGTGGAGATTGAAAAAAGGGTTGCTGGGATGTATGAGCTAAACTTATTTTACTTATCTATTTTACACTGCATTCAGATGTAAACCGTTCAGTGTGGTGCACAGAGTTCAAAATATGGAAATATGGAAAAAAACAGCAAGCTGGACGGTTGAGCAAGTGAAGGAAGGGGCAATGAAATCAGGTTCCAGAAGGGTATTTTCACGGGCAGCCATCCTTAAACTCTGGTCTTCCCAATTGTAATGGAAAGTGAGATTGGTGGCAAGTAAATTTAGTAAGTCAATAGGTCAGAGTATCGTATATGAAGAGAACTATCAATGTATCTTCTAAGAAAGAAGATGACATGCATTGTATATATATTGAAAAAAAGCTGCTTCTTTAGTTACTATTTAAAGTTGTTGACATGTTTTATCTATTACCAATTCTCTTTCCACCTTATAGAACTGGACTGCAGATGACTCTGAGGCTGGACTCACACTTTGTGTTTTTACCAACCAACCTTTTTGACTAGATTATAGTTTGCTAGTTTGCACAACACACTAAACCATGTCATTATTTACAAATCGGCCACTGTTTACCCAACACGTGAAGCAAAAGCCAGTTGAACCAGGTTATGGTGTGGTTCCAGTCTTAGTGGCACAGATAACATCCTCAAATATTTCCCACTGTGCTGTTATATATTTTATTAATATTTTAATATAGCAACTACTGTAATGCCGTGGAAACTGCCATAAAACATTTAAATAGTCAATAAAGGCAATAGAACAACAACCATTAGAAATGAAAATAAGCATCCATCAACATGTTTTAAAATCTAAAATACAAACAAAAGAATATACTTCAGACACCACAGGTGGCAACTCTCTGGTAAATGTGCTTGCAGCAACTATGGGGCAGATATCCTCAAATAATCTCAAGCATGTGTGTGAGAGAGTGTAAAATCATATGAAAGAAAGTCAAACTGCTTAGGGACTTACAGCAATAACCAGCTCTTGATATTCTACCTGAATATGATTTGGAACCTGCAGGATGCTTTTAGCAAAGGTATAAATGTGATGTCCTTGATTGGCTCCACAAATCAGTCTAGCTGCTGAATTCTGTGTAACTAAAGTTTCTGGGCTACCTACAAATGCAGCCCCATTGCACTAATATGGCTGGAGGTAACCAGTATGTACACCAGTTCTTAGTCATTAGCTTTTAGAAAGGCCAGGTTTGTGTGTTACTACAAAATGATAAAGGAACTCCTGGCAAATAACTCAGCACATAGAAAAAGAAATATGGATCCAGAAGTGCCATTAAATTGGATACCTGTTCCTTTGGGGGAAAGGTAACTCCAAGCAGAGCTGGAAGATCTCCCACTTATAAAAAACGAAAGCAGATCTCAAATTTGTTGAGACTATTAACAAATCTACAGAGAATTCATAAAGATATTATGTAATGGTCTGTGGAGATTAGTTAATGAAGCATGGCAGAAAAAGGTGCACTGACTTTCTGGGACAAATTAGCCACAGGGAGTAGAAGAATTGCTTTCTGAATCTTTCACATGAAGGAAATGTGCCAATTCATGCCTATCCAGATGATCTCTGCATGACAAAATGAAAACATCAAAGTGAAATTTGATACCATATATAGAATTATGTGGAACTAGCCAGGATTTAACGTAGGCTTTCACAGATGGTATCTTTTGAGCATCTTCAGTTACGGTTGCTGGTGAAACATCAGGAAATCTGCTGATCTACGCCAGAGTCACCAAATCCTGAGGACCTAACGTTGCCCTGGTCAGGATTCATCTAAACCTTATTAATTTGATGACTAAATGATGTTTCTTTCCTTAATGCGTTCATATTGTTTGCTACAGTTTTCATCTTGTTGCTTTCTTAGACTCCCTACAGCAGCATTCCAACATTTGGTGCCCTCCAAATGTCTTGGATTTTAATTCTCAACTTGGACCATGCTGACTTGAAATCCCTCCCAGTTAGAAAGAGAAAATTTGGCCTAGAATTAGCCAGCCGATACTACAGCTGAGATTTAGCTTTAAAAATATAGGAATTGATAAACCTTAACTCTTTAATTACAGATTTCACACCGTTATTTCAGTGAAGTTAAAAAGATATTCTAACACATGCAATTTGATTGGATTAGTATGTATTACACTGTATATAAACACTATGATAAGCATAAGGTGGTTGGTTTGGTTTTAACATGAAGTAAAACAAGTCTTTGGGTCAGATTTTCACTAAGCTGGTCAGTCTTCATCTGGTCCTTTGAAAAGGCTTTTCCCCCATTTTCTATTCATGAATTTTTTATTTTGTATAAATTTTGACTGAACATCTCATGTTAATTTCACTACATAAACACCAGCATTATTTTGTATCTTGAAATGAAACCAAATACGTGCTACTTAGCATCCCTGGGGAGAGCAGGGATGGGGAGTTAAGTGAGGCAATTCATTTAATGTTCAAACTTTCAAGCATAATGCACAGGCTGCATTACAGTTGGAACAAAAGAACTATCTATATACCAAACTGCCTCTCTCACGTTATTAGTTACAAAATAGCAGTGTAATTTTTTTCTTATATTATTCAAACAGTAGGTGGTGCTACATTACCTTGTATCTGTTTGCAAAATAAGCTAATTATTCATTGCTCAAAATGCAATTGTTTTAAATGAAGCTGAACACACATCTTAACTAATATTGAATAGCAAAAGGTGCTCCAATACTCCAGTGATTTTACTAATAGATTACTACATTTCTAGCAATTTGTTATCTCTTACATTGAAAAATATTAGATGTGGAATAGCTAGTTTTTAATTATCAAATTTAATGCTGCATGGTTTGTTTTACTAGATTATAATAGTTGTCACAAATATTTAAGCAAGAAATCATAGTTTGTAAATAAAAATTCTTGGGTTCACATATTATCCTGAACTCAAGACATAATCATCTATTTTGTGGGTCTGATCGTAGCAATTACATTGTTTAGTGACCACAGTTACAACAGTGATGAAAAAGTAACTTTATAACTAATCCTTGCATTTATGACCTTTGCAGGACTGTAAATCAAAGAAAAGTTGGATCATGAGCCCAGTTGCAATTTCACTTAGTGACTGCTTCACTTAATAATTGAGTTGTCAATTGTGGTCACTAAATGAGGACTACCTACAATACTTTCTATTGCAGGAAAGGTAACATTATGTTATGTTTCCCAGGTAAAAGTTGACTTTTCCAAAATGTGTGCCCTCAGCTCCATCACTCTGCAATTCTCCTCTCATCATGTGACCAACTTTCCTTGGCTAATCCTGAGTGGCATTTCATTCTAGACTCTTGCCTAGACTCTAGTTGATATTGTTGAAGTTGCCAACTGAGACTGCCTCTGTATCAGTTACTAAGAAGATAACTACCTACTGGAAATGTTTCAAGGAATCAAAGTCAGGAGGGACTTCACAGGTCATCTAGTCCATGCCACTACCACCATTCCTTGCAGGATCTGCTAAAGCATTCTGGATAGATGGCTACCCAGCACCTGAAGATCTCTAATGAAAGACAACATGTTGCTCCATGAAGCAGCCTTTTCTGCTGGTTGACAGCTTTTAGTGTCAGCAATTTCCTTGTAAAATCTGACTGAAATCTACCTCCCTGTGGTTTGAACTACTGGGTCTGGACTTGGTCACCAGGATAACTCAGAAGTCGTCTCTCTCCTCTGCATAAAAACCCTTTGGAAAGAAGAAGGATGCTATTATATCTCCCTTACTATAGGCTAGATATATCAATTTCTTGACAGTATTTGTTTCTATTCTCCTTGCTATCTTGATAGATCTCCTATAAAATTATTCGAGTTATGTCCTTTTTAGACTGAACAAAGAAGAGTAGAGTGGAAGTTTGTACATTCTGGGGCTTATATCTTTTAATGCATTCCAAAATTGCATTTGCTTTTTAACAGCTACATCACTTGATTGTCAGATGTTAAATTTGTGATCTAGAACACCCTAAATCACATCTCCTCCATCTTGTACCCTAAATCACATCTCCTCCATCTTGTACTTTTCATTATTCTTCTCCTCAGATGCAGGAATTTATATTTCTCCCTCTTAAATTCTGTTCAGGCCACAATTTCAGCCTATACAGGCTTTTTCTGGAATCTTTTTCCTCTAAAGCATTAACCACTGCTCCCAATTTAGTGTCATTGTTAAAACAGAAAACAGTCCTGCCGATCTTCCCATTTGGCCAAGTCATTAATAAAAATGTGGAACAGTATGGGCCCAGCGCAGAGTCCTATAAATTCCACTTGATACTATTCTCCAAGCTAATCAGGGGTGGGCTGCTGGGGGTTTGCGGGGGTTCGGGCGGACCCTTAGCAAAGATTCTGCAGGAATCGCCGAACCCCCAAATCCCACTCCTGGCTGGCCCTGCCCGCTACGCCCCTGCCATGTGGCCCGTTTTGGATGCAGATAAGTGCAGGGCGCACGCGGAGGCTCAAAGTTGGCGAGAAACGGGCTTCCTGGAAGTTCAAAGAACCTCCGGGGAGAGGAGGCCATTTTTGCCCTCCCAGAGGCTCAAGGAAAGTCTCTGGACCTCAGGGAAGGTGAACCCTCCCCGCCGTGGTGCAGGAGGCTGACTAGACCATGGCCACACCCACCCAGCAACTGGGCAGCAAACCTGTTGCTGAGGTTTTTGAAGCCCAGCCCTGAAGCTAATGAAATTGCCGTAGAACTAGCTTAGACTGATGAACAAGGAGTGATTCATATATCATTTAGCTTTTAAACTGTTGCCATGGATCTGTGAACAAAATGCTTGCAAAAAACACATTTTCAAAGGAGATTAAAATTAGTTTGTTCAGCTTCCAAATCAAAGAGTAAATCTCACTTTTAACAGTAATCATAGCATGTCATGGCCACATCCACTTGCATTTCATTATAGTGCAAACATGTCAGTCTTTTTTTTTCCACATATATTCCCATGATGCCGCTTTCACCTCATAGTTTTCTACCCATTCTAGGACATATGGAGAGCACTGTAAATTAGTAAAGAGGAAATATCTTCATCTCTGGCATTTCTTTGCCTGATACAGTATATGATATCCAGCCCCCTCTTCACATGACTACTTTTTTACCTATGTCTCATTGCCCCTTCTAAATCAGAGCCAAACTGCAGTCTGCTACTCAGTTGACTCCTAGGTATGAAAGTTACTCGGTATGCTCATGTAAATTCAGGATGATGAGAAATAAATCTGGCATATGAACATCCTGTGTGTGATTCAGACAAAAAATATTGAAGATCCCATACTTTAAATCCACCATACATTTTTAAAGTGAAAGTCTCCAACTTTAAAATGTCCAGGCACCACCTTCCAAGTGAGATGCTGAAATATGTTGACTGTTGAAACGTATTTGAATATAAGTAGCTCGGGTTGGTAGTTGGGCTGTTGGGCTGTGCTCCGAGGTTGGCAATTTGGTTGCAAATATTTCGTCACCATTCGAGGATATCTGACAAGCTCGGAGCTCAGACCAACAGCCCACAGGTTGACTGTGGCTGTATTCAACAGGTTATATGCAATCGTTCTCTAATAAAATTGCAAGCTTTTAAAATTACTGGTAAATACAAAATATAAAAAATGCAGAAAGCTGAACAATGTCAGTGGAATTACTTGGTGCCAAGTTAGAAATCTTTTTGTATATGGAATTCTCAAGTACAGGTAGTCCTTAACTTACAACTATTTGTTTCATGAATGTTTGAAGTTACAGTAGCACTGAAAAAGTAGCTTACAACTGGTCCTGAGACTTATGACCATTGCAGCATCCCCACAGTCACATGATCAAAATCTGGGCACTTGGCAAGTGACATGTATTTGCAACAGTTGCAGCATCCTGGGATCCTGTTATCACCATTTTGCAACCTTCCCAGCCAGCTTCCATTAAGCAAAATCAATGGAAAAGCCAGATTGACTTAATGACCACATGATTCACTTAAGAGCTGTAGTAATTTGCTTAACAGCCACAGCAAAAACAATCATAAAATCAGGCATGACTCATTTGACAAGCATCTTAGCAATGGACATTCAGGACCAAATTGTGGTCATAAGTTGAGAACTACCTGTGGCTAAGAAAATGAATAATATTAAAAGGTTAGAAATCTCATCTGGTCCTTTCTTTCCAGAAACATGGCATATAAGAGATCAAGTAAGAAAACAGCTAAATAGGTAAAATTATTTTAAATTACCACAATCAGAGGTAGTATTCAGCTGGTTCGGACCAGTTCAGATGAACCGGTATCTCGAATGATCAGCTGGCAGGCGACCGGGTATCTCTGATGATCAGCTGGCCCTGCCCACCGGCCCCTGCCCTTTCCTGTCCTATATCCACTCAGCTGATTCATGCAGCACAGCGGATTGCCACGACTCAGCTGTGTTACTTACCAGAAGTACCATAGAAGGTAAGTTTTCAAGCTGGTTTGTTAATGCTGTGCATGCGCTTGAAGCACGTGCTCACCAAACCGGTTGTGAAACCGGTTGCTACCCACCACTGACCACAATCACACAATCCGAGAGACAAACCAGCTGACTTTATCTGAAAAATGCTTATATGAGGAGGGGGAAAGCCTACTGTAGAAGGATAAAGAATAGAAATCAATTCTGATCCTCCTTAGCAGATAATTCTGAAGTCTGTAAACCTGTTGAAAAGGCTCCTTCTTGAGTTTCTTTCAGATATGCCTCTGGTCAGACCTTGATAACAGCCTTTCCCAGTGATCTTAAAAGTGGCCCGGGCTCATAAGGGAGAATGAGGTTTTCTTTCCAGATAGCCTTGTCCCAAGTCATACAAAACTAAAAGCCAACTATAACACTTAAGGGCGAGCTTACAATTTGGTTGGGATAATTTCCACACTGTAATATGGGCAGAAAGCTGAAACCTGAATAAAGGTTGGACCATGTGATAGCTGCTCCTCACCCAGATATAACAAAGAGGAAATCAATAGACTGAATTGTTAGGGAGAGAACACAAACGTATTCTATATCCTTAGTCACCATATAAACCAGCCAAAAAACACAGTATTGAAATCAAGGCTTTTCAAAATGCATTTTGAATGTTGCTCAGTGTGAGTCCGATTTTGCTGTGAAGTTGAGAGTGGGAGAGGGGTTGTTGACTAAATACAATAATGCTGAGTTTTGACCACAAATCTTAAAAAGAACCCAAGTTGCAGCAAACACGATGATCATGATTAGCAGTAGAAAAAGTGTTGCCTGTTGCTTTTTCTGCATGGATTTCTAATCAAATAACAATGGGTTTGTGCACTAATTTTAGAGAGCGTACCAAGATTAACCAGTTTCTACATTGGAAATCACTTGGTGATTTCCATCTGAAAAGTGTGCATTAATATTCAACATGTGCAGAAACTAATGTTACTGATTTGGATTTATTTTAGCATTATTTTCCTGAAAGATAAAATTCAGATATTCTTTTATTGTATCATAAATGGGAGCTTTGGACTAGAACAAGAGGAAAGTAGCAGTTGGAACCTGATTCAAAAAAGGCACAATAAATGATGATTGTACAGTTAACAACTCAGAGCTTGTTCCAAGATGCTGTCATCTAGCACCTTATGTGGAAGTGTCACTTTCAAATTCTTCTCTTTGTCCATGGCTTGACAGATGGTTTCATAAGCGTTGTTGTTACCAGACCAACAACGTCTAGCAACCTGCATTTATGGAATAAAAATGAGTGGATACAATATATAAAGTATAAGCCAACTATTTAAATATATACCAAAATACATTTAACAATTTTTTTTTCTAAATTGAGTGATTTCTTGAAATTCTTGCAGTTGCATCTGACGTGTTACTGTTTAATAAATACCCTGAATGATAAAGATAATATTTTTAGTTCTGATTTAAATGTTCAAGCATAGCATTTTCTAGAGATTGAAATGGTATAAGGAAGATGTTTTGCGGGGTTACTTCCTTTGGATTAGAAGTGTAGCACACCAAATATATTCTGTAACACACTGTGTTATTTTAATTTGTGTCATTTCTTGTGCACTGTAATAAATGCATTTCATGGAAAATATAACTTAATGCTGAATTTAGAAACAATGGCTAGGAAAGTATTGTTTGAGTACTTTCAAATTTGCCTTCAAGCAAATATTGCTTCAAGACAATATTTGAAAAAATGCATATTGAATTATTCAGCTAAAATAACTTTCCCTGACCTTGCTGCCTTTTCCTGATGTGTGCCAGTTGGCAGAAT
Organism: Oxyrhabdium leporinum; assembly: GCA_032468155.1. NCBI lineage: Eukaryota > Metazoa > Chordata > Lepidosauria > Squamata > Cyclocoridae > Oxyrhabdium > Oxyrhabdium leporinum. The sequence continues at coordinate 116,641 of JANHFL010004449.1, forward strand.
TCCCATCTAGTGTGACCTTTGAAAATTTTAGGAATTCCAGTCCTGGTACACTGAAGCTACCAAGTTGGAAAGAACTATGTCACTGTTTCTCCACCTTGGCAACTGTAAGATATGTTGACTTCAACTCCCAAGATTCCTCAGCCATCTTAGAAGTTGTTAAGGTTGAGAAACATCAAGCTAAGTTAACATATGTTTAATTCAAGATTAATGATTCTGGGGAATAGAATGATATTTCTTCTGATTATTGCATGTACGCCAGAACAAGGATGTAAAAAGATGAAGGTTGGGAGAACTCTGGTCTTACTTGCGGTATATTAGCCACATCAGTAGGTTATAACAGAACCTTCTCTAGTTTTAATATTTAACAAGTAGTTCAATTCCCTGGAGTAAAATAATCATTAGTCCTTTAAGCACCTACATCATTTGGAAGTTACATAATAGAGGATGGTATTAGTACCCTGTAGCTCCCTCTGTACACCAGGGGTCTCCAACTGTGGCTAAGACTTGTGGACTTCAGCTCCCAGAATTCCTCAGCCAGCATGGCTGGTGGGGAAATTCTGGGTGTTGAAATCCACAAGTCTTAAAGTTGCCAAGGTTGGAGACCCCCGGTCTACACTTATTCTAGAAGTAATCAACACTGAGTCAAGTTGAGAGGCACTACTAGGTTTGAGTGGGCCAAAGGCAAATATGTTCAAAGTAGTTTTCTTCAGCCTGTTCTTTACTGCCCATCCTAATTAGCGGCTGTAGCTATAGCCAGCTACCTATACTTCCTCATCTAGGTCTGACCAATGAGTTTATAACCACTAAGAGAACAAAAACATGGTGCTGGACTAGAAATGAGGAAATTACGTTCTAGTCTTCCCTTAGGCCTGAAAACTAGTTTAGTCACCCTCTCTTAGTCGAACCCATCTCACTGGCAGGAACATTGGGTGCCCCACTTAGAATTTTACAAAATAAAGAAGGGATATAAATACAACAATAAAAAAGCTAGTCAGTTGACAGTGAAGGAACAGATGAATGGCAGGCACCAAAACTAATTCATTTTTGCCTTAAGTTGGGACAAATGAGGCCCTAGTGGCATTTTGTTTCTTCTTAAATGCTCTCATTAACTGTCAGTCATTATATTGTGCAAAGTCAGCTCCTTTGATTGATTCAAATGGAAATTCTTCTTTAAAATAGTGAGCTGCTGCTGTTGCTGCTATCAATTAACTGCCTAGTTAACACACCACTGTTGGTTTCTGGAGGCTATTTGAAACTCAAATCAAGACCACTATAATGGAGTATGGGAGCAGAGCCAGCTTGATAGGATGTTGAATCCAGAAAACTCATAATTGATAATATGATACTAAGCTGGTGCAATTTTGGTGATTAATGTAAGTACTGTCAAAAATCACAGCAACAATATGCTTTACTCTTTTACCTATTCTCACAGTTATGAAATACGATGACTACACAAGCTGTTCAGATAGCACAGGGTGTGAATGTATAAATTGTGAGATAGTCGTATTTGTTCCCCCTTGAATGACATTCTCATAGTATTGCTAGTTCAGAAAAAGCAATTTGGAAGTTATAAACTTTCAGTAAATGGAATAAGCAAGATTTTATGATGCTGCGAGCTTGTATAATATAAATATGAAAGCATTTGCAATTAAATATATATCTGGAAATAAATTAAGAAACTCCCTAAGATCACAAGGTGGGGAAGCTGAATACTGCACAAGATTTGGGTAAATTTATATATGTATCTTTCTCAGGGAGTGGGTGGCTGGAATCATCTTAAATTCTATGTCATTTTTCATTAGCATAAAAAGGAAAGTGATATGGATTTTGCCCTGAAAGGTTTGTTCCTCATTCTGTAATTATCCAATACAGATAGTAAGCAAATCCTGAAGATCCCATCAAATATGTAATATACTGTATATCGTTAGAATAAACATAGCAAAGGAATTTAACCAAATATCCTTGCTATCTATAATAAATTTACTGTTACTTAACAAAATCTATTCGTTTACACTTCTTTTTAAAAAGTATAACAATTTCAAATTGATCTATTTTTACTTACCCCATTAGAAACATCCCAGTTCAACATCATCTTTGCACGCTCTTCGGCACCTGTTGAACCATCCAGGACAAGACCAAATCCTCCATTGATCACTTCTCCCCTTCAAATTTAATAACAAACACAGCACTTCATTTTTGTGGCATTAATAAGACAGAATTAGAAGACGGGGATGGGGGGGTGGGGGGTGAGTTCTAGGGTGTCTCGTGTGAATATTTCACAGGTAAAACAGTTCTTCTACCCAGGCAACTAGTTACACTGTCAATGGAAAAGTGCACCTGGAATCTGATTGGGGAAGAACAGGAGAGTTCCCCCCCCCCTGGAGTTATATTGGGAGCTGCAATCTCTCATAGAAGAAATGTTAATTATGTCGATCACCAGCACTCTTCTAGTTCCCAGATTGAAAAATCCATTGTGAAATATCCCTTAAACTGAGAAAGGCAGGGAAAAGAAACACTAGAATTCATTACCGCAGGCATAAGGAAGGTCTTGACTTTAAACTGACAATCATCAAGCAAAGTAAGTACCTGTAGTATGCAGTAAAAATACCTACCCACTAGTGCCATATTGGGGGTCTGAAAAGCTTTTGCTGTGTTCAGTTCAGGGAGCCTGACAACTGGAATGCCCTCACATCTATTGCCAACTCAGTGGGAGGAAAGCCACTGCATGCATTTCAAAGTTTAAAAGAATGGCGACTGAATCCACCTCCATAAACTCCACTCATCATTAGTTAGCCAATACTTATATCCAGTATCTCGGGAACAACTAGATAAGATTTCATGAAACTTGTGGTGTGTGGGGGTGGCGCAGGAGAAGATCAGATGTATGCTTCTTGTAACTGCCTAAGGACTCCAGGCTAGTTTGCTGCTTGACTCCTCCTTGCTGCCTGACTGGGAGTTTCCCAGCAATTTTAAATGCTTACTTAAGATCTGAGCTACATTCTTTGGAACTCCCTACAATTCTTTTTGCACTCAATGAATCTTTTGGAATTAATCATCAACTAAATCCTACTTAAAATAAGCAGAAACCTTAAGTGTAGGTCAGGATGGATGACATATATCTCTATTGGCCCTTGGAAATGGACAGTTATGAAATTGTGGCTAATTTGTTAACGCCAACTGAAAAAGAGCATTCACACATGGAGATTGAAGTAAAAGGACAAATGTCAACCATTCCTGTCATTCTGATCTCAACAATCACCACAGAGATGGAGGAAGAGAAGAAACACCTTCCCCACCGCCAATTTGAAACAAAAGGTAGAAGGAGTGGTTCCTGGTCATTTTAGGCACATAGAAGCGGATGGGATAGAGAATAAGATGGTGGGGGAATTAAGTTATGAGCCAGAGTTTCTCAAGACAGAAACATCAGTTATAGATAGTCGTTATAATCACTTAATGACCATTCAGTGTTATGACAGACACATACACACTCTCTCACACTCACATACATACATACCTGTAGTCACGTGATTGCATTTTGGGCACTTGGCAACCAGCTCACCTTTACAGATCTTTGCAGCATCCTGCAGTCATGTGACGACAATTTGTGACATTTTTGCTAGCCTCAGATTTACAGTAAAAATCACCCACTGGGGAAAATTAATTTGTGTAACAATTGTCGTGTTCACTTAATGACCACTGTGAAAAATGTCAAAAAAAATATTGGGTCCAGTCGCATGATGTCTCAACTTACAACCCCAATGACTTATGACCATAATTCTGGGTTCAATTATAGTGGTAAGTTGAGGCCTATCTGTATGGCAACCTACAACGGTAATCTAGCTCCAAGGCTGAAAAGCACAAAGCAAACAATTTATTAAATTGTGAATAAAGTGCAAGAAAGAGCTGCTCTGTTTAACTGCTGTAGATATATATTAAAATTTGCACTTTATGTTGACAGAGGGAAAGCAACTGTTTAAAGTGGTTCCATTATTACAAACAAAAATATATTATCCAGAGAGGAGATGTTAAGTGTGTGGAAAGTTGCATCAAATTCAGAGTCTGACAGCTGACTGAATTAGATCTAGCCTGGGAATCTGCCATCCTCTTCACCAGAAGTGAAGTGTTCAATGAACAGCTCCAATTTCCATCCTAAACAGGGCTATTAAGGTTTAAGTGTAGGGGAGTGCACCATGGTAGAAAACCCAGCACTAACGTAAGAAAGAATAAAGGGGTTTTGTTTTAATAAGGACAGCAAAAGAAAGATTTGAGGAAACAGGAGAGCAGAATGAAGGTGCTTAATACTAAAGATCTGCATACTGAAACTAGGCAAACAGAGTGATAGGACAGAAAATGGGAACAAGAGAGCCTCAGTGGGGGAGATGAGTGGTTTAAAAAATGAATAAAAATACATGAATAAACAACAAAAAAACAAATATAAGGCTATAGAACAGAAAAGCAATTCTAGGGAAAAAAAGACACATAACCTGGCATAGCCACTCCATATTTTTCCTGCCAAATTTACATTACTGGATGTAGTTCCCAGGGAGATTGGGCAAAGGGTCTACATTTTAGGACCACTCAAACAAAATGTATTTCTTAACCTCCTTGCTTTTCTGAGGACTTCTGGCCAGGGCTGCCTGGGAACCAAGAAACTTCTAATTCATTCTTCTCCTGAATCCCACATCCCAATTCTCATTGGAAGAATTAGCAATTTTAGTTATTTTTCTTTATGTATGCATTTATATATTTGTATCCTGCCTTTATTATTTTTACAAATAGCTCAAGGCAGTGTATATTCAACATATCTTCCTCCTCCTATTTTCCCCAAACAACTACCCTGTGAAGTGGTTTGAGCTGAGAGAGAGTGACTGGCTCAAAGTCAACGAGGCAACTTTTATGGCTAAGGAAGGACTAGAACTCACAGTCCAGCCTGGTGCCTTAATAAATAGACCGAACTGGTCCTTTGTGGAATAGTTACTATGGAATACTTTTAAGTCATCAGCTAGCCTGTAGGCCTCTAGATCCATTATAGGCTATTCATTTTTAAATTACCCCAAATCTGTGGAAAAATAGAATTATTGTTCTAGAAAAGCATAACTATTACAGGTGCCAGAGAAATTAGGTATAATTACTGTAAGTGTGCTGTTGAGTCATCTGTTGGGAATGCAAGTTTGCATTCTACAAGTTTCTCCCACAGAGTAGGAGTCTTACTGAATTTATTCCTCTGCTTCCCTCACCCCCTCCTCTCTCCTTCTGGGTGGGCAGGAAAACACATAGATGGTGACCTTTAAGGAGGCTTTCCATTCTAAAATTAGGTAACCTCATTGTTGAAAATTTCTTAAGATACATGAGAAGTAATGAGATTCTTAATATGGGATAAGGAGGTAACCATTTTATTATGCTTACATTATTAGTTTTACAATATATATAGTACAATGTACTCTACAAGATCAATTGTTATCCTAGTGTGAATGCCAAGGGTTTTTGAGCCTACCTACTGCAGTTCCCCCAAGGACTGGCCCATATAAAATGTACTTGTTCAGACAAATAATGAAAATGCCAACGTGTCTCAGATTAAGTAGCTGTTGCCTTAAAGTCCAGACGATTTAAGACAAACTTATTTAAGTTTATTGCACAGCGGTTTGACATTCCGTTGTGATGATGTCAAATTAGTAGTTGCAAGTCACGTCAGTCAAAATAAACTCTCTTGCTTCTGCATTATCAGGATAAAATGCATTTTAAAACATAAATAAAATAGAGATAAGTGAAGGAAACAAATTTCTTAAAACTTAGCGCAAAACAGATGGGTCCTTCTCTTGCATATGGGCAAAAGCAAGAGGATTTTTTAAATAACGTTTCTTGATTTTTAGGCAGTTTTTGGGGTAGGATACTTAGATGAATCAATTTGGAATGATGTATGTTTAGCTTTTGTGGGTTTCTTGCCTTTAAGCACAGTCCCAATTTGGGGCAATTGTTCAGAGACAGCTTAAGGGCATGCATACACAAATGGAGGCTGATGGAGTTCAAAAGCCTCACTTTGTCTACCCTTAGGTTTAGCGCTCCCAGAATAATTATAGCATACCTGGGCTGCAATCATCCTATAAGGATAGCTACAAACATGTTTACTGCAGTGTAGTGATTGTCTGATTTTCACCACCCAAATATGCTGTAGTATACTTACTAATTTACATCTTTAAATCACAATACAATAAAGTAGCTTGTTGTTCTTGCACATTTAAGTGCACAGCATAAACCATCAAAAAATCAGTTATATTTAGTCCAAGGCAGAGCCAATCTTGCATAGGAGTAAGTGCACACTACCTAGTCAAGTGCTATTATGTGAAGGCTAAAACCCCATGTGATTCGCTCATCATCATCATCATCATCATCATCATCATCATCATCATCATCATCATCATCATCATCATCATCATCATCATCA
>JANHFL010004452.1:54220-78053 GCA_032468155.1 Oxyrhabdium leporinum
TTTCTGGGGGTCACCAGCCGGCATTTAGCCGCCGATGGAACCCCCAGCAAGCCCTCTCTGTGTGACCGCACAGGACGTTGGGAGTTTGTAAAGACAATACGGTCCTGCATATCTGAGTTCTAAGCAGGAATGGGGATATAGAAAATATCTCAGAAGGAACTCCACTCTACCTAGTTCTATGGAGGGAAAAGGTGAGAGAGGGCGTGCTTTCAGAATTTATTCTGCTACTGCAACCTTACAATAAAGATAGTGTTAGTACCTATGGCTTTGGTTTCCTGTCTGGACTACCAAAAAGGACTGACAATAAATATGCCCATCTTTAACATTCCCTTTTTCAAGTTACCCAATCTGTAAGTGTGTCCCCCCCCCAAAAAAAAAATACAATGTAAAATTGCCAAGGTAGCATCAGAGAAGTTCATGGGAGTGTCAAAAAAACCATGATGACAGCTTTAATTATGTGATGATTGCCACCTTAATATTGTTGATCCCTTCTGTTGATGCTGCATTCAGAGAAAAAATAGAATTATATGATTTCTGCATTTCTTCTGTTGCTAGAATGGTGTCCTATTAGAAGTGTGTGAAAATGAATTGAATGTTGTTTCTTCCATCATTAAGAATCCAAAGCAACACCTCATGTTTTATTTTTCCTCTGTCTTTCACAATAATATGTTGTAAAATATATCAACAAACAAAAAATAAATTTAAATGAATAAATAAAATAAAGTATCTGTTTTTATTATTTCATCAACTGTTGTGCTTCTTTGGCAGTTCCCCTGTCAAAGACATTTCAAAATAATGCACAAGAAAACAATAATAAAAATACGAGCATAAAAATACTTTAAAATGTGGGAAGTGGTACCTGGAAATATTTAAAACATTAAAGAAAGAAGGATTCAACATAGATTTCAAATGTAAAAATATTAATATATATGCAAAGAGGAGGCCTATGAGATAATTCTTTGAGCAGCATGTAAAACACATTTCTAACAGCTTTTTAAAGAGTGAAGATGTTCATAAATAACATATTTTATTACAATGCATTAACAAATAATATAGAAGAACTTGGGATAGGGAGATGTTGTTTGACGGTCCTAAAGATATTATCATGGGATGTAAGCTGTTCCAAATAAAGCTGCCTTTTACAATTGACTGATAGTGATTTTGTCAATGCCGATGATGTTCAATTGATGCTCCAGTTGTTTTGGAATTGCACATAAGATACCTATTACTGTGGGTAACATCTTTGTTTTCTTTCGTCACACTTGTTCTACTTTTATTTGCAGGTCTTTGTATTTTGTGATTTTCACCAGGTGTTTTTTTTCTTTTCTTTTTTTCTATTCTTCTGTCTCCAGGTATTACAATGTCCACTATCTGGACTTTTTTTTTTTTTTGCCTTTCTTATTGGCAGTAGTTAAGTTTAGGGTGCTGTGTGACAGATGCTTCTCTGTTTAAATTCTAAAGTCCTAGAGTACTGTAGCTTCTTCATTTTTCTATTTCTTAGTTTATTTTGTGGTTCCACCAATTGTTGCATGCAGGCAAATGCTATTTCTTGCAATTATTCTAATGCACCACTCTTGCTACTTTGTCATGCTGTTGTTGTTGTTGTGAGGATGATGATGATGATGGTGGTGGTGGTCATGATGATGATGATGGTGGTGGAATACGTCATCAGAGTTAGATTTAAGGAGAACTGGTAGAACCTACAGTCTGGAGGAACACCCAGTTGTCTGTCAAAAATCAATGAAAATAATTCAGACATCAGTAACAGATGGAGGAGTTAATAAATCTGAGCAATGAAATATGAATCTTATTGCTAAGTAGCTACAGCTGGTATGTCTAACTTGTAAATACTTGCCCTTAGGACATTGTTGCTTTGTGCTTTAATGCATCTTTAACAGCTCTTTAACTACATCATACCAAAGTACAAATGCTAGCTTTAAAGTGGCATTGATTGGGAGAGACCTCTATTAATACCATTTTGTATGCCAGGGTAAGTTAAATAAATAAATATTACTGGTTTGCTCATTGCTTTCAGTCCATTCTTGTCTGAGGTGAACAGTTAATGTTTTAAGAAGCATAATCTCAGGAGGATAATTTTTGCATTAAAAAGGGTACTCAGATTATTCTTCTGACAAAGATTTGCTTTGGAAGGCCAATGTTATTAAACCGTAATTCAAATAAAAATGTTGTGAGTCTATTTCTGAGCATTAAGAGAGCTTTCTTAATAATTTACTTTAATGCTGAAGAAATTGATGGCACTATTTAAAGGCACTTTGGCTAACAAATTGTTATTGGCACGCACAGCATGTTATCGTGATGTGCCAGAAACATTGCTATGTTAGCATACTCTTAACATCCATATAATGGGATATAATCAAACAGCTTGCATGGCATTCTTGAGCTGTTCTCATGGTTTTTTGTTCTTTTTTTCCACTTCAAGAAGACAATTCATCTGCTTGGCATCAGCACTGTAATGAGTGAGTGAAGAGTAAGTGATTTGAGAGTTTTTCATATCATGTGCCAATGATATGCAGCCTCACAGCTTCCAGCTTTCCAAGATGGTCAAGTGTTTTCACGCGGAGAAAGATGTGTTGGATGATGGGAAGGTGCAGAGTGAACTTCTGGCCTGCAATGCTTGCTCTCTCCCTTATGTCTCCATTTGGGAGTGGGGGGTGCTAGTCTCCTGTCTTCTGCATCTGTGATGGACGAGCTAAAAATAACATGCAGCTTAATCAAAAGGAGCATGAAGCAAACTGTGTTACTATGCCATTTTTGGCCATTGGATAATTACAGGGAAAATATTGTTCCCTGGAGAACCAGGGTGTCTGTTTGATGTCTGATTTAACTCTGTAGGTGTTCAAGTGGATAATCTTTAATGTATACAGTACAGTATAATAGATGTGTGGATAATCAATAATGCAGGTTATATTGCATTTCATATTGTAAAACTATTATCACCGTATGATGCTTGAAAAATGTTTGTAGAAATATTACCTCCAGATGATGATGATGATGATGATGATGATAGCTTCTCACTCATGCTAGATTGGAATCTCTGTTCTGTAGCAATTAAGAAATATTACACTCCTCGAACATGTTGCTTCCCCTCATTCCTGTATTTTCCCATTTCCTTTCAGGCCTACCCATTCTAGAATCACAGTGTGTGTTTAGGATAGAATTGTAAAATGTTGAAACTTTGCTTTTATACTTCACCACTTTTTGAGAGTTCAAAGCAACTTACAGGTTGTCTTCATCTTACAACAGTTCATTTAGTGACAGTTCAAAGTTACAACGGCACTGAAAAAAGTGACTTATGACCATTTTTCATACTTACGACCATTGCAGCATCCCCATGGTCATGTGATTTACATTTGGATGCTTGACAACTGTCTCATATTTATGACGGTTGCAGTGTCCCGGGGTCATGTGATCACTTTTTGCACCCTTCTGACAAACAAAGTTAATGGGGAAGCTGGATTCACTTAACAACTGTGTTAATAATGTAACAACTGCAGCGATTCTCTTAACAACTGGTAAGAAAAGTAAAATGGGGCAAAAGTCACTTAACAAATGTCTCACTTAGCAACATAAATTTGGAGCTCAATTGTGGTCGTAAGCTGAGGACCTGTATTTAATTATTGAAGTTTTTTGCCACCCACCTCTTAACAAAATGATGAGGGGGGGAGAGGAGGCTTGCAGGCCCAACTTACATGGTGTTTCCCTTTTCTTGCCTCCCCTCCGCCCATTTCAACCACCTTGGGAAGTAAGTTGGGCTGACAGGGAAACTGATCTGAAATCATTTAGAAAGCTCCAGGTTGAATGTGGCTTGAATGCAGGTATTTCTGCCCCTATGGCCAACATCTTTGCATTTGCTTCTCGTAAAGAGGAAGCAAATGCCACTTATAAACAAGAAAATACTTTTTATACATAAATAGGGTTCTAGTAATTATGAAAGAATTTCTAAGATGTATAAAATATTTGGATTCATTGTCCTTTGTGAGTTGTGGATAAGCTTGCATTTTCAAGAAAAAAAATAATTGGATACTTTATTTTACCCTGGGTAAGTAGTTAAATAAGAACACTAACTCAAATGATAAAGATTAGAAAAGTCATATAATCTCTGTTGGAGATTTGGGGGTACTACCCCGCCATTGGCATTGTACTGAATCATTTCCATTCATGATATGGTGGACTCTGGATCTGTTTTCTAATGTGTCCAAGAAACTCCAACCAAACTCAACCCAACCTAACCCTGACAAGAGTTTATTCTTTGTGGCTGGGTGCTTTTGCAAAATTGTACAGTGTTGGTGCCAGTTACAGAATTCAGTTACCAGGCAAATTGAAGGCAAACTTCCAGCTGCTTCCTTTAGCATTGACCCCAAGATGTTCTGACCAGCCCCAGCTTAATTTTACTTTCCTTTTTCTGAGTAGGTGAGCCAACTGTAAATACTGTATAATAGCTGTCTGCAATGGTTGATTTCTAAGCAAGCTCGTGGAACTCATATGAAATCTCATGGCTGTGTGGCTAAGTACCTATTTATTAGAAGGGAAACTGTGGGTTCCCTATATGTCATTTTCTTTAGGGCCTAAAGATCTCTATATACCCTTTTCATTGGCAGGTGGGCATACTTTAAAAGAGGAATCACTCACCTGAGATAAGCATGTTGGTTATCTTAGTATGCCGCTGAAACCTAGATGATGTCTAGAAGCACTCTGGTTAAAAAAAAGTTGAGGCTCTTTTGTTTTGTACCATATCAGCTTCCTAATTAATTATTTTACACTTAACCAGTTTAAATAATAAAGGTCACATTAAAGAGAGCCAGCCAGGTGCTAAGAAAGACACTGTTGCTGCTGTCCTATAACAAAAGCACTTAGAGCACTTGTTTTTTTTCCAACCTTAGCAACTCTAAGATACGTGGACTTCAATTCCCAGAATTCCAAGAATGGAATATTTTAAACATGCCAAGGTTCAGAAACACTGATTTAGAATATTATTTCCCTTTGAAACTCATTCTCCTTAGCCAAGAACAATACACAGTTAAACCTCCACATCCACCCACATTGTGATAGGAAGAATGACGTTAAGATGAATGGATGAATGCTGTGAGGTTAATCGATGCCATTTGAACACTAAGTGGCAACTTGATTAAAGAAATTAGAGCTAATTAAAGGTAAAATGTTTTCCCCTAAATTTCATTTCATGGATCTGATAATGTGAGATGCCACTCAGGGAATGTATTTCATCCATAAACCCTAGATTTTATGGCTTGTGTATAACACTCATAATCATCTGCTTAATATGTTTGGAGATTATTAAGCACAATACATCTCCAACTTTATTTTTACTTAGTTAAAAGCCTAATGATTTTGCAAATATCAACTTCAGATGATACCTGGCCTGATTTTTTTTAGCAGATATCAGGTCCAGGTTTCTTATCACTGTTTGTTATTTTTTTTCCCAAATGAATGGCAAAAATCTGAAGGCCATGAAACACAAAAGGCATTTGATGACAGATAAAGACCTAATTCTATGCATAAGTACCTTTGGGATTCATATAATTAAAATCAGTAGTACTTCATTCTGGTTCAATAGGTGAAGGTATATCCTTTTAAGATTAAAATAGTTGTCAGGTTATAATGGAACCCAATAAAAAAATCAAATATTGTACAATCCAGATCTTCATTCACAAATGGGATCAGGAATTCTTGATCAATCAGTGTTTGTAAGCATCTCTGTCTATGGGTATGCAATTGCTAGAAGCCATTGATGAGTCAGAATGGAGCAGTGACAGTTTCATGTGCTTGCCTTAAGACAGCTTTATTTTGAGGAACATCTTTATGCACACAACTAATTAGCAACAACCTGAGTATAACATGGTTTATTAAAGGTAAAAATAGTTTACCGGATTAAAGAGAGCTAGCCAGGTGCTAAGGAACATGCCACCTGCCCCTGTCCTATAACATAAAAGATAGAAGGAAGGGGGACACTTACAACAGTGATTCTCAACCTTAAGCAACTTTAAGATTTGTACTATATTTATCTTATGCATATACACACATTTGTATAAATAAATATATTTATATTATATTAATATGCATTCAATTTGGGTAGCTGTCCAAAGTGACTCTGGGTGGTTTACAATTCTAAAATGATAAAACAATTAAAACAGTTAAAAACAATAAACTGGTAAAAAATTTCCAAAAACTAAATACAATAGAAGCTGAGGTAATTAATCAACTAACAGTAAAGCCAAGAAATGGGGCCCTTAACACATTCCAAGCCCCAGGCCTGGTAAATGGCCAAGATTTTTAAGCCTTATGAAAGGCCAACAAGGTTAGGGACATTCTAGTATGCAATGGAAGAATATTCCAGAAGGCAGAGGCTGTAGCAGAGAAGGCTTGTTTTTTAGTTTCTGCCAGTTGACACTATTACATATTGTATTGTGAATATTAATAATATAATATAATATAATATAATATAATATAATATAATATAATATAATATAATATAATATAAGACAAGACAAGACAAGACAAGACAAGACAAGACAAGACAATTTACTGTGCTATGCTGTACTATACTAACAAGAGGATAGGATCTTGTATTGAGCAATATCATTCTTGAGAGGTTCCAGCATATCGTTTTCCAACTCTGTATCCAAGTTGGCCATCACCCATTACCTGTTGCCCTTGGAACAATATTATTTGGAAGGAGTATTGAGGCTATAGACTTCATCCTTAATGTGCTTTGTGTACCATGTGGGCTAAGGCTATTCTGGTATAACATCTTGGCTTCGTATTCCTCCTTATTTGAGAAGTTCAGAAACTGCTGGTCGTGTTCCCTGAAAACATGGATTTCTCTTACTTGCTTGAATGGCTGTTTCCTCTCTCCAAATCTCACATTCTCTCAAATTTCTTTCTGTTATTATCTTTCTCTTTGTCACTTCTTAAAACTGCCCGCCCTATGTGTCTTCATGGAATCTGGTTTTCATATAATTTTATCTTCTGTTTACACTGGATGGTGGAAACTGTAGCGCTAGTAGTGCTATGTTTTTATTATTTTAAGTACTGCTTATGACATTTTTTCCATTGTTTGAAAGTCATTGATATAGGTTGAGTTGTAAGTGTTAAATAACTTTCCACTTGTTTCCTTTGTTTCTTTTGTGGTATAAGTAAGACTCTAATCTCCTTGAGGAAAGGGAACAATGTGGGTGTTTTGTCTTGTTTTTTCTATGTGATTTTGTAAAATGTGAAAATATATTGATTAAGTAACAATTTGTGACCCTTTAAATATAAAAAAGATACATTTTATTTAGAGCCAAATATAAGGTTCATCCTACTTACAGAGAAATCAAAATCAATTGAATTTAAGAAAGTAATAACTAATGAAATATATGTTATATATTTCAACTACTCTGCTTTAAACATGTGCCCCATTTAAAGCTGGAAAGGTGAGATATAAAACCTATCAATACATTTGTTTTACGTTCTGCTGATGGGGAAAAAATAAACAATTCTGATCTGGTTCTGAGTCAACAGAGTATCTGTCAATAGAACAACTAGACTCTTATCTTACATAGAGTTTTAGGACCCAGATATTTCCAGAAATGAGATAATATTGAGAATGATCTGATAGTTATTATTTTATGGGGGAAAAGGACTTTTTATTTTAATATAACACATGAACCAGGGAAGTTTGATTTTCTAGTAACACTAGATCAAAATGATACTATTTCACAACCATCATTATTATTAACCTTGTCGTTTCCTCTCTTCCATTTTCAGCTCTTTATGAATTTACTGGTAAAAGTATGTGGCGATCTTTCAAAGGTCAGTGTGATACAAATATTCTTTGAATTCAACACTTGACTTAAATCTTGAAGAAACTAGCAGTGATTAAAATGTCATGACCCCCCCTCCCTTTCCAGAAAGGTAAGGAAAGGGAGAGTGGAACAAGACATTTGGCCAGGGGGCTTGACGGTGAACTGGAAAACACAACCAGCACAACCGAAAAGTAAAGGAAGAGAATGAATGGGGTTGAAGAACAGTGAGTGTGGAGTTAAGAGGACAATGTAAAAGGCCAAAAAAAAAAAGGTGGTTTTAAGATGATATCAAAAAAATGGAGCAAGAACAAGAAAAGAGAAGACAATTCCACTAGGAAACGCATGGCCTAGTAGTGGAAGGCCTACATCTATTGCTGCACCCTCTCAGTTTTCTTTGGCCAAGAAGAAGAATGTGAAACACAATATATATTAGTTGCCTTCAATATTCCCAGTAATGTGCACAGAAATATGAACACGCAAATAAAATCACTTTTTTAAAAAGCCATGCTGATTTTGAAAAGAAATAACTATTATATGTACTTTACTTCAGCACAAACTGTGTTAGATTGCGGGTAACTAACAGTGAACTAATACTGACTGTAAACTCTCCTCATCATGGGAGACAGGTATTTGGTATGTCTAGCCTAGGGAAAAAAAGGACTAGGAGTAACATGATAGCAGTTTTCTGATATTTGAGGGACTCCCACAAAGAAGAGGGGGACAACCTATTTTCCAAAGCACCAGAAGGCAAGATAAGAAACAATGGATGGAAACAAATCAAGGAGCAAAGCAACCTAGAACTAAGGAAAAGTTTTCTAACAGTGAGAACAATTAACCAGTGGAACAGCTTGCCTTCAGAAAAGCTCCATCATTGGAGTCTTTTAAGAAGAGACTGGACAGCCACTTGTCTGGAATGGTATAGGGCAGGGATGTCAAACTGGTGGTCCACAGACCAGATGCGTCACATGCAGGCCACACCCACCCCAGCTCTGCAAACGGGAAAAATGCCACAAAATGTCATGTGACAGCAATGTGACGCAGCGAGTTTGAACACATGTAGTATAGGGTGTCCTGTTTGAGCAGGAGTTGAACTAGAAGACCTCCAAGGTCCCTTTCAACTCTGTCATTCTGACTAGGGGAAAATTTCCTACTAGAAAGAGATGTCTAGGCCTAACAGAGCCTTTCTTTAATGTTAGCTGGCTGTGGAGCTGCCCTGTGTCATTTGAGACACATTCTTCTGTTTAATCCACTGAAAGATGGACTTTCAAGAGGGGCTACTTTGAGATAGGGTCAAAGGGAAATATAGATGTCCAAAAGCTTCCAAACTTGTTCTCCTTTCCACTCCTTTCCACTGAATTTAGCTGCAGCCTAAAGAAAAGAAAAGCCAAGCTTGTCAGCAACCTCTATCAAAAAGTGTGAAAGCAAAGGAAGTAATGCAAGGCATAAACCGTACGGGCCCACAAGTATCTGTTAAACTACAGTCACTTCAATAGTCATTGGCTCATCCACCTGAGTGGGAAGAATATCACCAAAAGATGCAAGAGTTGCTAAGGCTTCAATAACCATCTAAAGCCAAGCAAAGTCTTTATTAGACCCAGAGGCCTTTTCCCACCAGATTATCCTTCAGGGGAAAACCTCAAAGGGAATGTAGGATAGCAATGCTGATCAGCGTTGAGTAGATGTAGATGTGTGAGAGAGTGAGAAAGAAGACAGAGTAAGTTTCTCCTGGAGTGTATAAAGGTGGAAAAGTATATGTGTACTGCTGTATGTTTCTGAGTTTTAACGAGATAAGGATAGGAAGTATATTTGCAAATAAATAATCATCATCATTATGACCTGGCGTACAATTATCTTATCTAACAACATGGTCCATGAAGTATGCCTCAATTACGGAATGGTCCTCGAGTAAAAAATAAAATAATAATAAAAAAAAAGTCCAGTGCCAATCTTGTGTTTAAACGTACCACGAGAGAAGTGTAACCATCTAAAATTGTAATTATAAGTGATAACGTGGTCATTCTAGCTTTGCTGGAAGAAATTACTGTTTCACTCGAAGCCTAAGCAAATAGAATAGCAGTTTCTGATTAAGTTTTACTTCAGTAATTTCATGCTGGGGTTTTTTTTTTCCCCCCTTCCCTCCAGAAGATCTTTTGTTAAGGAGTCGTGACTTACAAAACGATAGCAGGGCTTCAGTGGTCTCCCGTTGGTTTTTTGAATGCTAGCATTTTAGCGGTAAGGTTTTGACAGGCTCAAGAAATGGCTGGCTTAGGAAAGCAATGGCAGTCGGTCCTCTGCTTGTCCTGTGTTTCAAAGCACTGTCACAGCTGCCTCAATGGCTGGCATTTGCAACAACGTATTATTACGGTGACTGTTTTTTATTCAGATCTTTTGGATTTTGAAGTTGACAAAGGCACAACGAATCAACCATTTGCATCTGATAGAGTGCATGATGCTATCAATGTGGTATTGTATGAGTAAGTAGAATAAATTCTTGCCTCATTTTATGACTTCATATGATATAGTTGAGATGCACTAGGAAACTGGGTGATTGAAACCATAGCATTAGCAATAACACTAGACTTATATATCACTCTAAGCGGTTTACAGAGTCAGCATATTGCCCCCAACAATTTTGGGTCCTCATTTTACCCCCCTCAGAAGGATGGAAGGCTGACTCAACCTCAGTAATCAAACCATGATAGATTGCTCACCAATAAGCTAAATTTTCTGATAATTCTATCATATGCAGGAAAGTTTAGTATGATTTGAAAACTCTATAGGAGGGGTGTCAAACTCAGGTCATCCCGGTGGAGTCACATGTCGTGTTGGGACTTTTTCCCCCCTTCTCTAAACTAGGCATGGGTGTGGCCAGCGTGTGACGCATCTGGCCCGCGGGCCAGGAGTTTGACATCCCTGCTCTATAGTATATGGCTTTTTTTATTATGACCAACTAATCAACAAAAGATATTGTAAATATATACAGTAGCGTTAAAAGATCCACAGCTGCATATGACCTCACCTACTCAGATCTTTTCCTTGTGGTACCAGCTATCCTCCGGGAATATGCTGGGAATCCCATTTACTTCTCATAAGTATCCCCTAGGATTGTTTAGACATGGCTAGAATTCTAGGGGAATTATTGTTTGGGAGGTTATCAGAGAAGCTTTGCTGTCAATGTCTATTGCCATTCCTGCCAGCAGCCTTTCTCAAACTTGAAACCTGGCTTAAAATAATTTTTAGGTCTCAGAAAACTCCTGCATAGAAATTGCAAAAAGTACAAACACTTCACAATAGAATTCACTTCTAACCGAGGCAACCCACATTTTGCAACATTTACAGCAACAATAGCATCAACCAGCAGCCAAGTTGAGGCATGTAAAAATTCTCGCCACTGTAAAGTGCTGGTATTGCTTGCTATGTAAAGTTTTGGTGTTTTTTTTTTAAAAAAAATCCTTATATCAAGTCCAGGATTCTGTAACTTGAGAAAGTCTACCAGCCAGGAAATAACTCTATGAAAAGGAAGTGGAAAGAAGTTTCAGATATATGGTTGAACTAATGCTATTTTTTCTGGACTACAAGCAGCCAGGTGCCCACAGATGGAAGCAAGAAGTTAAAGGTTTATGAATCTCTTTACTGCTATCTAGTGGTCGTATGAATTTTTGCAACCCAGATGTGGCAGCTCTCTCTTTACAATGAGATTATAGAGCAGAGCTGTTAAACTCCTGGCCCACGGGCTGGATGCGTCACATGCTGGCCACGTCCATGCCCAGTTTAGCGAAGGGGGGAAAAGTCCCGATATGTCATGTGACACTGCCATGACGATGTATCTTTCACACCCCTGTTATAGAGCATGAATAGTATGCCAGTGTCTACACAATGTTATCAAAAGTGTGACTGGATTTTAAAGAGGAAAACTGACTTCAGAATTAGCTTTAAAAAAACCCAACAATTCCTCATTTGAGCTATTTTACAATCTCACTTCTCAACCGAGTTTGCCTATCAGTAACAATGAATGATGACTTGTGTCACATATGGTAACCATTGTGCAGATTCATGCTGTCAGCCTACTTCCAAAGCTGATTAAAGGGACTTCAATCTTTGCATTTCTTCAGCCTGAACAACAAGGCTTGTCTCAGTGGAAAGTTACTGGCTAGGAAGCATGGAAGAACAAAACACAGCAGTCTGACAAGGGCAGACAGTGACAGTTAAAATAAAAGAAACAATAGAGACTTCATTCTTTCCAGCCTGAGCTAATGTTTTGAAAGATCCGCATACCATAAGTAGACAGCCAGCCATGGGCTTTTTTGAGGTATAGCTAGAGGAGACAATCAAAGATGACAATTATGCACACCACAAAATTGGGATTTATTGAAATAATGATGACTGACTTGTTTTACAGCAGGAGCAGCCAGGATTGAATCTGTATAATCAAAAAACAAAAGGAGGGCCAAAATATACAGAAAATATCACGCATGCTGTAAATTCAGTCAAAAGATATAGCCATTGTCTATTCCAGGGGTGTCAAACTGGTGGCCTGCAGGCCAGATGCATCATGCACAGGCCATGCCCACCCCAGGTCTGCAAATGGGAAAAATGTGACGAAACGTCACATGATGGCAGCGTGACACAGCGAGTTTGACACCCGTGGTCTATTCATTGCAGGATGAAGGCCTCTTCTGCATGTTTCCAACTATACGGTCCTGAGATTTCTTTCGTCAATTGGGCCCACAATACTTGCTGAATATACATACATACATACATACATACATACATACATACATACATACATACATACATACATACAGTGTGTATTCTGCATAAAGGACTTAGCTTTCTGCCCAAAATGGCCGCTCCCTGGTGTCTTTCTGTTTAACGTTGTGATTGCTGTCGAAATGACCTATTCGTCTGAAATGTCAACCATGTGAAGTTTGATAAAGAGCTTGGGAATTAACTGTCACCCCAGGAATGGCAAAATGAGTAATTTTGAGTTGCCAGAGTATTTAGACCATGTAACTTTCGTTCAGGTGCTGGTTCTTAGTCACGGGTTTTAGCTAAGCATTGAACTCTCCACCATATAGTTAGATTCTCTGCCAAAGGTTTTCCACTGAGAAATGCACAGAACAGAAATGGCTGTCAATATGTTCCTCATTAACCTCCACAAGGAGAAGAAGAAAAAAAGCTTAAGTGAAATTCCTGAGGGTGAGTTATGGATTTCTTACACTTCCTTTAGTTATGAAGTAGCCATGAGGCGAGTGGATGTGCTTCTTCTTTTCTTCTCTCTAACCAAGCACAGTCTTCCTGGCCTTGAGGATGACCTCATGGAATAACTTGTATCTCGTAGCTTTTTCAGGTCAGGAAGCGCTGGCATCCAGGGAGGCTAAAGAGGAACTAACACACACGCACAGTCACACATTAAAAAGGCAATCTTAAATTTCCATAGCTATAATTTAAGCTCATAACATCTGGTGCATTTTTGGGCCCCAGGCTATGACCTTTTTTCTTCTCTCAATCTTGCCATTTTAATTTTATATGCTTATATTGCAGAGTGACTTTTTTTTAGCTAATTACCTCTTCTTGCTTTTTGTGGCTGTCTTGTTTTCCTTGTTTTATTCTGTGTTTGTGTGTTGTTGTTGTGTTTTTTTTGGGAGGGAGGTATATGTTTAAACAGAATCTTAACCTGATGTTGCTCTTTCTATAGACAGATCAATGTGAAGGACCTGGTTAGAAACAGATCGTCCTGGAAAAAAAAAATCTATGTGGTTGCCAAGAGTTGAGGCTGACTTGATGGCACATAATCAATTAGTCAATAGGGAGATCAAGACATTTTTCAAAACGAACTCTGAAGTGTCCTGAGAATGAGGGAGAAAACAGAAGTTTCCTTGGAAAGGGAGTAACTTTTTCAAGAAACTAGAGGGAAGTTTTTTGGTTCAGTAGTAAACAGAATGTTCTAAGAAAGTGGGTTGTTACTTTTGTCTACTAGGCAAGGCTTTTTGGGAATGGTTTGCTATTGTCTGCTTGCAGCCCAAGGTAGAATTCTAATTTACTGCTTCCATGGAGGTTTCTTCAGCTGTAGAGAATATCCATTTACATCATGTTTACATTGTACATACAATGTGACCTCTGATCTGATATGCAATGAAGCTATTATTCAGTCAGAGAAGCATCATTGTGATATTTTAACTGGGCTGAACCAATCTCCCTTAGTTTGGGTTGCGGTCCATTTCAGTGGAATAATTGGAAGCTAAAAAAGAAAAAAAGAAACAATAGTTCCATTCTTGCTGGTTTCAGTATATTGTTATCTGAAGAATGAGTTTTTCTTTACAAGTATAGTGTAGTAACCCACTCTATAGAAAGCTGCTCAAAGAATTGGTTGTTCCTATGTAAATAAAACACTAAACCTAAGTTAAGTCACGAAGCTAGAAACTCAGAGACCATGACTTCTAAGTCTCTTTTTAGGCAAAATTAGTTAGGTGATCTTGGGCCAATCACTTTCCCTCCATCCTAGGAAAGAGGCAATGACAAACCACTTCTGAAAAGCCTTGCCAAGAAAACTACAGGGATTTACCCTGGCAGTTGTCAGAATTCAAAAACTGTTTCAATGGCCTGAAAGTGCACACATGTGCATGCACATGTACATACATACACTCTGTCAATTTGATATAGTGGTTAAGACAGCAGCTAGAAAGCAGGAGACTGTGAATTCTAGTCCCAGCTTAGGTGCAGAGTTAGCTGGGTGCCCTTCGGCTAGTCACTCTCTCTCAGTCCTTGGAAGCAGGCAATGGCAAACCAATTCTGAAAAACCTTGCCAAGAAAACTCCAGGCATTAGTCCAGGCATTTTCCAGGAGTCAATGCTGACTTGAAAGCACCAAAACCAAAACAAAATCTTGCAGTGTATCCATCTTTCATTAAGAATAGAACTTGACTCTAAGAGACAAAGCACTGAAAGGTTTAACTACTTTTGAACCTATGTCACGGGCCTTATCTAATTGTCAAATGTTAGCATCCAGAGAAGAGAATCTAGAATTGTGAATATGCGTTCAGTATCTTTCATATCAAGCAGTTCTCACCCACTGGACCAAATAGTTGTCTGCATTCTTGGGATTCATAGACATCCCTCCTCCTCCTCCTTTCCCATTTATACTTTTCTTTCGTGGATGCTTATGGGCCAACAACATCTGATCCATGTCCTCAATTTTTGCAAAGGGATGGCAAGGAAAGATGATTCTCCAGTTTCCACCTAGAAAGACATGGCTGTTTTAAATGGTTATTTGGGGTTACATTTACACAAGGATTTATTAGAACCAGGATAGCACTTAAGGGCCACCTTTTCCCATTTGAGAGTACGCAATCTTGATTTTAGAGTGTAATTCAGGAAAGAGCTCATATATCTTCCAGGATGAATGCTTATATTGTAATACTAAAAAAATTTCCAAAACATTTTGACATCTGGGATCATTATTAATATTTATACAACAGGATGTAGGTAATAAAGATTTACTGGCCATATTTTATTTAGGTTTTATTCTTTTTTAATCTTTTTGTTTGACATCAGCCTATGATAGTCTTGTTGTTTTAGCCACATTTTTATATCAGGTGTCCTATTGATTTCTTTTGCTGTTGTCAGCATTAGTGTGTAGATTTAAGTCTTCACTTTGCATTATTCTTCAACAATCAATAGATCACTTTATTGATGGAATGATTTACTTATTGAGATAGTTTTCTATGGTGATTCCTGCAAATGTCTCTTTCTCATGCAACATGATTTTGTTGTTCAGGTTTAAACCTAGATTATATCTTACAGTCTTTTCTTTCTGAATGGCTCATTTGTGTGCCTAATCTTCTGTTAATATTCCAATAGGAGTTTGAGGTTTGGGGGTTGTTGCTGTTTTTTTCCATTTGTGTCTCGACAGTGCTTTTTCAAAGGTGCTTTTCTCATTTGTGCATCATCACATCAAAATAATCATTCTTATAAATAGCCACTTATTTCTTCATTGTTTCTCCAAAACGTAACTATAAAGAACTGGGTTGTGATGAGCCAGGACTCCATTCAAGCTATTAGGGTTAGAACCCGCCAATCACAACCCCACACTCCAATATTTGTCTGCCTTATCCTTTATTTTTTCCTACAACCCTGCTTGTTCCTTCCATTCCTTTGAGAAGGATCTTCCTCTGTTTCTTGTTTTAACCTAGCCCTAACTGTAACCCTAATCCTGTTCCAAGGTCAGGGTCTCCAGGCTCTAGGCATTTCTCTTGATTTGTTCAAAGTTTCTTAAATAAATGTATTTCAGGGAATGTTGTATTACATCTAGATCTTTCTTTTAGTATAATATTTATGGAATGATATGAACATTTGACATATAACTATCCTATAACATTCATGCAGTTTCATGGTCCATTCTATAACATGGGGATAGCCTGATCCATGCATCCCTTATTGGAAATAGATTTGATAGATAGAAGCAAGATCTGCTTGCCTTTAAGTACAGCAGTTTTCCCCTAAGCAGGGGAGTGGTGGGTGGTCTGGATTCTTTGGGTGGAGTGAGAGTACAGGAGAGGCTTTCTCAGCAAGCTGGGACAGTAAGAGAAAGGCTAAATTGGAAATAAAAAATGTAAAGTTTTGGTAGGAAGGAGGAGGGATTAAGGCACATCTGGAAAGAGATATTCAGTTGGATAGCCAAAACATCTATATGGAATGGTATAGTAGGGAGATTCTGAAACTATTGACCCAGGATGCTTCAGAAAGATTGGGTGCGGGACAAGGAGGACAAAAGGGAACAGGAGAGCTCATGTAGTCTTGTAGTAATTGACAGAGGCCAATATAGCAAGATATTAAGTAGGTACTACAGGGGAAGGGGGATACTCTTGCTGTTTGTTTTCAATTTGTTTGTTTCCTCCTGATGCTAGAGACCAGGAATCCTTGGCTTCAGACTGCTCTGACTAATTGCCAAATCTGTGAGCAATAAAACCTATTAAGTTGAGAGGAGCAAGTGGACCAGTCATGTATTACCAAGATCTGATTGGATAATGGTTTGCATGGGGGAGAGGGGTAGGTAGCCCTAAGAGATCTGCTCTCCTGGTATTCAAATAGTTCAGCAGTCCTGAAGCAAAAGCTAGGTGTATACAAATAAACACTCAATCATCCAGGCCAAAAGTATCTAAAAAGGTTAAATCATGGCAACTGGACTAAGTTTGTTAATCTGAGATGTTTTGTTACTTATTTAATCCATTATCCAATCCATTACTTATTTTGACTTCATCGGTTAAAATAAAAAAAATTAAAAAAAATAGTTAGGGAGAAAGTCAGAGAGTTGCTGGAATGCACTAACTTGTCATACCAACTGCAGGGGTTTCTCCCCCAAATGTTGAGTACTTGGATGAGTAACGAAACATCTCAGATTAACAAACTTTAGTATGAAGCTAGAAATGTGTGTGTGTGTATGTGTGTGTGTGTGTGAGAGAGAGACAGAGAGAGACAGAGAGAGACAGAGAGAGACAGAGACAGAGACAGAGACAGAGAGACAGAGAGAGACAGAGTGATGATCCTCTGAAACATCTTGATGGTTATTGGATACTCAGTTCCACAGGTAACTGGATTTGTGTCCTTATTGTCATGTTTTAGGCTAAATATTTACATGCCAATTGATCTGCAAGTGCTGATAATCTCCTGGAGCAGACCCCTCAGTCTGAGTCTGCTGAGTCAGAGGGAACCGTAGTATCTATATGTGAAACTAGATTTCCTGGTCAAATTAAGTCTGCCATCTACTTCTGCAGTATCCTTGACTGATTTTATAATCTCATCACAAAGCTGGTTTAGATTCCTCATGACTGATGGAATTGGGAGTCCACATGGCCTGGGAGAGTGATTGCTTTGAAACTATCTAGCCCCAATAATTTGCTGGTTATACATTAGAACAAGTTTTGAACTTGAGATCTGAAGTTGGAGGATATCTTTGTCATAGTGATTCATTTTTGGTGACTTATGACCACTCTGATCTTCCCTCTACTTTGATGCTTGGACAGCAATGTTTGATTGGAGGGTTGGGAATTTGCTGCTTTGTCCTTAAGAAAAAATATTGCATTACTAGAACGACAAGGCTACACATTATCTTGGCAATGAAGCTCATCAGAATTTTAAATGACTGCCTGACACAGGAGGAGAAAATTAAAGATACACTGAATATTGAAGCCTACTCACTGTGTACCTTGCAATTTCTACCATGTAGAGAAGCACTGGATGCTTATCATAGTGGTTGGTGTAAACTAGCCCAATCCTGTAACACATGAAATCTGAGCACAAATTAATACTGGGGTACTCTTCTCTTAAGCTCAGAAGGTACATTCTACACAAACATTAGCTAACAGATGAGCCCTGGTGGCACAGTGGTTAAAATGCAGTATTGCAGGCCCACAGCCTAGAGTTTGATCCTACACGGCTCAAGTCTGACTCAGCCTTCCATCCTTCTGAGGTCAGTAAAATGAAGACCCAGATTGTTGGGGGCAATATGTTAACATTGTAAACTGCCCAGGGAGTGCTCTAACACACTATGGGACAATACAATATATAAGTCTAAGTGCTATTGCTATTGCTATTCACCAAGATACTGGGTACAGCTTATGTTTCAGATGAAGGTACTGAACCAAGAGTAGGGAGGCCCAGGTTCAAGTCTCTCCTCAGCCAGGGAAGCTCATTGAGTGACTTTTTTTTCAGCCCTAGTACTTCACAGGAGGAGTGAAGGTTAATTATGCCACCTTGAGCTCCTGAATGAAAGACAGGGTGTAAATTAATAAAGAAAAGAACAATCAAGCCAAGTTCCCCAAACAGGAACAGTGCAGGCAAATGGCCAAATGTCACATTAGATATGCCTCTTTACAGTAAAAAAGGAGAGTGCAAATTGCAGCCAGCAGCTTTATGGATACTTTTTTTTTTAAAAAAAGTGAGCCATTCCAGATTTTAAAAGCAACAAAGGAAAGAAATCGAGTAGGCAGTGGGAAGTAAAACTATAACATGAGCCAGAAAACCATTGTTGATATCATTGTTTGTTTCAGTGGCTCTCTAGCTTTGGCACTGTTGATTGGTTATCTTCAAAAGACATAATACCTTAGTCACCATCATTTGCTTTTCCATATTTATAATGCATTTCAGGTATTTTCTTAAGCATAAGCTATTGCTTTCCCAGATTCTCTCCTAGAGATAAAGATACTGTGAAAGCAAGATACTTAATTTGTCTTGGATTTGAGCCACCACCTTTGCTGGATAAATCTATGTGATGGAGGCATGTTGTTTATGTTAAAGATACATGGCCAGTTCACTGTAAGTGTGAATAATGAGCCTCTCAGATAGATATATGAGAATATCCTCATATGTCTTCCATTAGATAATCACTTAACTTGGGTTCTGTTCACTTAGCTTCGGGGGATTTGTAACAGAGTTATAAATATTTCACTTACCTGTTAGTAAGATTCTTAATGTTTATATTATGTAGGACAAATACAGTACCCCTTTGAGCATGCTGTTGTGTTTAGATTTCAGAAGCTTTGGGAAAGATCAATAAATCCTGTGATTTTATGGTATGAGGATTTAGTATGTTTCCGTCATCCTCTATCCATTTTTCCAGATACACACACACACACCAAAAAAAAAAAAGAAAGAAAATAAAATTGAAGCAAAACAGTATGCTTCATTGCTGGTAAGAGAAAACCAGGAATTTTGGTGGTTTAGCCAGTTATATATAAATATATACTATAATTAATTACCAGTCACACATTCAGTCATTTTCATTTTATTGATTTTTACATAGCACTGCAGTCTTCACAATGCATATTTATTTCCCTGTGTTTAAAAAGAAAAGGGAAAGAAGGATGCAATTTGAGAATGCAAGCAATGCAAGCAAATCATTTCTGGTCTTTTCAGAACCACTCAAGTAAATAAACAAGTGACTTCCTTTACATCTTGCTAGGATTCATGAAACAGTGCTTGGAATGCACTGCAAATGTTCCAATGAAACTGCATGGCTTCAGAAATTTCCATTATAATAAAACAAGGAGTCAGTTTTTACCAGGGAAAAAGTGAAGGACTATAAAATAATGGTATTAAAAAAATATAAGACATATTACAGGCCATGCATTGGCAGGATGGTGTTTGCTTACTGAGAAACCCAGATATCAGTTTTGTTCCCACGTGTCCTCTGGAAATTATAAAAGGACCAAATTATGACGCTTATAACATTTGGAATTCATTCACCAGGTCATGTGAATGAATGTAATATGGCATCATATCCAACTGTAACATCCAACTGTACTCTACAAAGGACAAAAAAGACATGTTGGATGCTAAAATTTATGCAAGCCTACTATTAGAACTAGCAATATGCAAAAACAAATGAGGAATCGTTTCAGCATTCTGGAATATTTTGTGGCTGATCTGAAGGTGTTTTACTAGAGCAAAAGAATTCAAGGGAAGCTAGAATGAGACACTATGAACTAGCAGCCATCTAACCATTCCTTATACTTGAATCAGGCTGTTGATTGATTTACTGGTTACTGTTTTATAATTAAACTTTTTATGACACTTAATGTACCCAAAGTAAGTGCCTATGAAGATTCTCAGTCATCCAGGTCATGGTTGTCCCAAAGGTGTTTTTTCAAGAGGCAACTGGACTTTCTGGTTTTCCTTTGAAAATGTTTCACTTCTCATCCAGGAGTTGAAGAAGCTTCTTGTATGAGAAGCTATATGTGTTCAAAGAAAAACTAGAAGTCCTTTGGGACTTTTTCCCAAAGTAAAAGAAAAAATACAGAATGGCCAAAATATCAACATAATGGTCATGACTGTGAGATCAAAGCCCACCTCTTTTGCAATATGACAAATATAAAAAGGTATGGAGCTTCGGCCATACAGTCTTAATTTTTTTGGCCCCATTCCATTCCATGGATAAACATTTTTTTGGCCTCATTCATGGATTACGTCTGAGATATTTTTTTTTCAAATTATTTTCTTGACCTGGGCTCAAGCTTTTCTTATCTGATCATTGGCTTGGTAGTAGTTCTTCTTCCTGTCCTTCAAAACCATTCCATAACTTCTCTATTTGTAACTCAAGATAATGCTTCACGTATCAGACAAAGGCAGATAAATCATTTGTATTCTCAGGCGGTATCTTCAGAATGTGTTGGATCCTCTTCCATCATCATCCCTAGCTTCTGGTCATGTGAAATGAAACTGGAGGATTTAGAATCCAACATACAGTACATAGAGGGAAGTGGGTTTTAGAAAACTAGAAGGACACTGGGTTATGAAGTCTGTTGTCATGAGTCTGCAGCAATCTACTCTGGCTGTCTCTCTGCGCACTGCTAATATATATATGTGTGTGTGTGTGTGTGTGTGGCTGTGTGTGTGTCTGTGTGTGTGTGTCTGTGTGTGTCTCTGTGTGTGTCTGTGTGTGTCTCTGTGTGTGTCTGTGTGTGTGCACTGCTAATATATATATGTGTGTGTGTGTGTGTGTGTGTATACTGCCAGTGTCCTTGAACTTCTTCCCTGATGTGTGTTTAATTTAGCTGACCAAAAAATGTCACATGTCACTGAGAGAGCTTCTATTTAACATTTTTCTCTTGATTACTCCTAAACAATAGAGGTGTTTGTTTGTTTGTTTTTTTAAATGTAAATGAGCCTTAGCTATTGCTTTGACTGGAATCCATATCTCCTTCAAAATCAGAGAAAATCAGCATGTTGGGTAATTGACTTTGCTGATACATTGTTCTCCGTTCCATTGCTCAAACCAACTTCTTTTTTAGATACTCTTTATTGCACAGAGTCTAGAGATGCCTTTTTCACAGTTGATACTTTTAATTCAGTTGAATTGTTGCTATTAATTACACTATTCTATACAGAAAGGATTAGAAATATGCCCTTAGGGATAGAACTCTTTTAATTCTAATAAAGATTTCTGTTTGTACTCTTCTTTCTCCCTCCTTCTTACCTTTCTCTCTCTACGCATTGTAAATTAAGCAATACAGTGAACTTCTGTATCCACCGTCTTTATCAAACTGACATATATCCCAGTTCCTCTCTGAGGTTCTACAATTACGCATGTTTCAACAAGAATGTGAATGCTATGGAAAGTCTGTTGTAATTGCATGTAAGAATGTTAGAAATAATGATTACAGAAGGCGTATTACTAAAATAGTTGCAAGAATATTTGTATTTCTAGAAAGCAGTCTAAACACTGGAAAAAGAAGGAAAAAGAAGAAGAAGATGACCAGTGCGTAGATGAATGAACAGCGACAAAGTTATAACACACAAAAGTGCAGTGTACAATAATTGCAGTGAAAATGAATGCACTGGAACAGATTGCTATAGGATCATCCTGGACAAAATGTATGTTGGTGAGTTCACACTGACTTGATGGCCCATAATCAAAGTAAGTCATTATTTTCTTTCTGAAGAGCAGAAAGAATGCAGAAAAGAGCAACAAAGATGATTGAGGGCTGGAGGTTAAAACATATGAAGAACGGTTGGGTATAGTGAAAAGAAAGACTAGAGGAGACATGATAGCAGTTTTCCAATATTTGGGGAGGTCATCTAGAACTAAGGAGCAATTTCATAAGAGTGAGAGCAATTAATCAATGGAAAAGGCTGCCTTCAGAAGTTGTGGGTGTTCCATCTCTGGAGGCTTATAAGAAGAGACTGGATAGCCATTTGTCTGGAATGGTATAGGGTCTCCTGTTTGAACAGGGATTGGGTTAGAAGACCTCCAAGGTCCCTTCCAATTCTGTAATGTCCTCTCTCTCTGATATTTCTAATTCTTTATATCTAGTCCTAATTCTTTAGGAATAGATGCAGTAGAAAAGAATAGATGCACTAAGAAAAGAATCTAGAAGCTATCCAAACCTAAACACATGCATATATTCACCAACCTACACTGCAGTTTATTTAATATTTTCTACAACTGTGTGTGATCCAGGATTTCTCATTCGCAAAACGAGGCCTGTTGTTATGGAAGACCTCCTTTGCCTGTGTAAGAAAGCATTTACCGAATAGCTCAGTTTGCACAAATGGAAATCTCCTCTCTTCATGGAACTATAATCCTGGATTCAATCCAAAGCATTATTTCTATAATGCTTTCATGAAAATGGACCTGAAATTTATTCAAAACACAGTTTACCAGACCCTTCTTTCCATCTGTTCACCGTTCTTTGTATGCTGGTGTTTTTTTTTTACAAAGATTGTGAAGCCTTTCAGAAGAGGGCTGTTTTTTCTCTTTCTCTATAATTTAATCACAACAAGAGTAGCCTATTGCCTCTCTGAAATACAGACTTCCAGACTATTCTTTTTTGTACCCAGTGTGCCCCCAGATCACATTATTGAGATTCAGAGGTAACAATGCTAATTTGGAGTAGATTAATTTCCCCCCATAGTTGAACCCTTAAAAGTACAGAGTGATTTTTTTTCTGCTCCAAACAGTGATGGGAAATAAATGGCTTCATTCCCCCCCTCCCAAATATATATACTGTACCATTGGTTTTAAACTGACAATTCCTTAATACTGGTGTGGGAAGCCCAGCCACCCAGCCACCCAAGAATGAACTATTTGGGGGAATATTAAAAGAGGCAGGATAGAATATTTCCCCAAAGGAGAAAAACATTAACAAAGGCAGAAAGCAGCCCCAGTCTTCCTGCCATAGGAAAACAGCTTCAAACTAGGAAACTTGAAGAGGCTGACCTTTAGGAATGCAGATTTTATATCCATTCATAAACAAAACACTTGGAGCTGATAGGATTAAGAGTTTACATTCCCCCACCCAAATTCTAAGGACATGGCAAGACCTTTAGGACATAACAGGATTAACCCATCATCATTGAAATAGTAAAAGACACAAGGCTTACTACATTGCATGCACCCCTGGAGCATCTCAATCACAATACCCCAAAACCCTATAAAGATCCATCCACTCAGTCGTTTTGTCAGTCACCCCAGAAACATGCTGCTGTCACTAAAGTTTCTGGCATCAAAATAAA